>PVHY01018759.1:0-28664 GCA_004024945.1 Uropsilus gracilis | reverse complement strand
GAGAACTGGAAGAACTAGATAAGCTTTACAGCCAAGGAATAACCTTGGGTGACTTGTAACCAACTTAGTTATCCTGATTCCCTAAAAATGATTGCTTAGGAATGTTTAGTAGTATCTAATGATAATCTATTTTCTGTTAAGATATTGATTTCTGTCTTTCATGATATTGCCCTCACGCGCTCAATGATATTGCCCTCACGCGCTCATTACTGTCTCTCACTGAGATAATGCACTCACGTACTCATGAGATGCCCCTCCTCATGGAATGTTGAAGTAGCTCGTTTAAACAATATAAAAAGCGGCCTGAAAACCTAAAATAAACCAGCAGATTTCATTGCTCACTGAATTCGTGTCTGTGATCATCATTCGCCTGCCTGAGTTTTTCCTGTCTACCTGAAGCCTGCACTTAGCGGTATTCCTTGCATGGCCGGTCCATGGCATAACATCTTGTGTGTGTGTGTCCATGAGGTAATACTCTATTTTATAACCTGTTTTATTAAATTGACACTCTATCTTTGTGTTGCAGTATACTTTCATCTAATCTGTTTACCAGACCATGTTAAATTTTTCCCATTTATCACCAATTAATTTTGCAGCTAGTATATCCAAATCAGCATCCAATCCAGGACCACACACTTCCCCTATGTTCATTTTAATTTAGCACAGTCTTTGTTTTAGGGTTCTTCCCAGGGCAAGGGATTCAGTTGTCCTAGAGAATATCCCTCTTCCTGGATTTCTCTGATTATTTCTTGGTACTTAGCTGCTTTTCTATTACTATATTTTCTGCAAAGTAGAATTGCTTTTCTATTACTATATTTTCTGCAAACAGAAGTTACATCTAAAAGGTAGATGGATTCAGGTATGTATTTTTAAAAATTAAAATAATATTTTTTAGTAAAGTGTTTCCATGGATCTGTGTAAGATACAACTCTCCTCTCCCAAAGAATGTCAGTAGGAGAATACATTAACTAGGCTGGGAAATAAGATCCCAAGAGGCCGGGCACGGTGGCTCGTGCTTGTAAGCTTCAGCCTATGAAGCGGCCGGGGCTTAGGGATCGCGGTTCGAGTCCCGCCTGGGGCCTGTAGCGAGACCTAGTTCCAAAAAAAATAGCTGGGCGTGGTGGTGCGCGCCTGTCATCCCAGCTACCTGGGAAGCTGAGGCTGGGGATTGCTTGAGTCTGTGGTACCCCGGGCAACGAGAGCCTGTGGTTCCACAGACAAAAATAGCAAGACCTAATCTCAAAAAAAAAAAAAAATCCCAAGAAACAGTTTTTGAAAAGAATCTTCTCTGCATTTTTAGGGAGACTAAATACAAATATAGGATCTTATGAAACAAACAAAATTGGAGATACCAAAATAAGATGGGAGAAGAACTGAAGTGGGAAGGAAAGAAATAGAAGAAAAACTCACTAAATATCTGAAAGTTGTGGTTGTATTAGAAGCCATAAGAAGTAGAGTTGCCACCACACAAAACTGAGTAAGGCACAATAATACATTTGTGTGGATTACATGTAGTGTGTAAAGAAAGACCAAGATGAAGTGACTGGAGAGACAGTGGTAAGTATTCAAGACCTTAGGCCGGGCACAGTGGCTCGTGCCTGTAAGCTTTAGCCTATGAAGTGGCCGGGACTAGGGATCACGGTTCGAGTCCCGACTGGGGCCAGTAGTGAGACCTAGTTCCAAAAAATAGCTGGGCATGGTGGCGCGCGCCTGTAATCCCAGCTACTTGGGAAGTTGAGGCTGGGGATTGCTTGAGTCTGTGGTACCCTGGGCAACGAGAGCCTGCGGTTCCACGGGCAAAAATAGTGAGACCTAGTCAAAAAAGAAAAAAAAAGAAAAAAAAGACCTTTATGTTGATCTGACATAAAGGGAGAGTCCCTGATAAAGAAAGAACAAATGACATTAAAAGAAAAAAAAAAAAAAGCCAAACACATAAAAAAAAAAATTTCTGAAGCAGAAAGAAGTGGGCAAAGGAAAGGATCAATTGGGAAAGAAACCATGGAGATTTAAATCTTAATTTAGAAACTAAAGTTCTTAAATCTTAGTGATAACAAAAGTATCCCTCTACAAACATCCAGACAGAAGCAGCAGACAATCCAGGGGAATAAAATGGTCTTGGACTTCTTAGCAATTTTCAATGGCATAAGACAATAGAACAGTGTGGAAAGAATGTTGAGGAGGAAAGCCTGTGAACCAATAATTTCATACATGGCTAGAAACTCATTCAAGTGTAAAAATAGCCAAAAAATTATAGAATTCTAAGTACCCTAGAATAATAAACCTATTAGCTGGTTCTTTGAAAAAGAAAAGTCTGATGAACCAATTAGTTTGGACTTACTTTTTTTTAAAAAAAAAAAAAGAAGCCCTAAAATAAAAATAGAAAGAATACAAATAAATATGAATAATGAGGAAGTATAAGCTTCTGGGTAAAGAGAATCACATCACCTACAGTGATATTATAAATATAAAAACAATGTCATTAATAAAATATAATGACTTAAACAAAGTAGAATTTTGATGATCTATTATGTAATAACCCGAAGGTAGAGAGTCCAAAGATTTACCGATAGTGTCTATGCTTTTCTCAGCGCATGGCTTCCATCTCTGGACTCTAAGGTGGTTGCTGCTGCTCCTGCCATCATGTTTGTAAACTGTTCAGTAAGAAGGGAGAAAAGGGAAGATGAGCATACATTCATTCCTTCTGAGGGTATGATGGCATAATCACTTTTGCTCATATCCCATTGGTTGGAATTCAGTCCTATGGCCACACCCAGGTATAAGGGAAGCTGGGAAATGTAGGTTTTAGGTGGGTGGCTATTAACCACCTAGAACTGGAGAATTCTGTTATTTATTACTAAGCATGTAGGATATTAGTGGGTAATTAGCCCTTGCAAAGAAGTCAAGTCTACAATTATAACAAATCAATAAAATGAATTAAAAAGAAAAAAGAAGTCAAGTCACAGAATTACTCTCTGGACATCCACAGTAAATTTTTTTTTCTAAATAACAGAAATGCCTGGATGTACCTAGAAGAAATCATTCTAGCAGAAATGAGCCAGATAGAAAGGGACAGAAACCAAATGGTTTCACTAATATATGGTCAACCAAATGAAACCACACAAAGGGAGAGAGGGGACCAGCTGGAGCGGGTGGGGAGGGGAGGTGATGGTGTTGGGTGACCCCCAGGGACTGAAATGATGTAAAAAAAAAAAAAAAAAAAAGCAGATATTGGTTTAAAAAAAAAAGAAGATGTGGTATATATACACAAAGGAGTATTACTCAATAATTAAAAATGACAGACTTGATGACTTTATTGAAACCTGGAGGTACATAGAAGAAATCATACTGGCAGAAACGAGTCAGAAAGAAAAAGACAGAAACCAAATGGTTTCACTAATATATGGACAACCAAATGAAAATATACAAGGTGAGGGTGGGGACCAGCTGGAGCGGTCAGGGAGGGAAGGTGGGGTGACCCCTGGAGATTAAATGGAGATTAAATTGGTGTGAAATATATAAAATAAATAAATAAATAAAAATAAAAAAAATTAAATAACAGAAACGTAATTAGTGGCAACTTAACAAGAAAAGAGACTTAACAGGTAGTCAAAGAATAGAGAGAACAGAAACTCTATGACTTGAAATAGAGAAAGCAAACTACTTAATGTAATTAGAGTGTTCTCACAAATTACCCACCTCCTCTTCCCCAAGTTGTAGAGAGGCAGCCTGAAAGACTGAATCATCAGGGGGAAACAATAGTAAGAAAACCGACCAGTCTCCGAAGAGGCAAGAAAACTGCCCTGACCTACCCTTCATTCCTCAGCTCCTTGGGCTGAGTGGATAGAAAGTGCATCCCATGCAAATAGGATATACAGTCACCTGGAAGACCATTAACATTATGTCAGGGGAGAACACAGTCCAGGTCCTCACTGAACAAAGTCCAGACCAGAGAGGAGGGGATAAACAACTTGGAGTGAGCTTCAGGTTTGGGGAGGGTTCTGATAACGCTCAATATTCATTTCAAAAGCTCCTTTTATGAAGCTTTAACACTCTCAGTAGCGGTTTGCCTCTTTTGAAACCAGTCTCCAGCCGGGCACGGTGGCCCGTGCCTATAAGCTTCAGCTATGAAGCGGCTGGGCCTAGGGATCGCGGTTCTAGTCCGGCTCGGGGCAACACAGCAAGACCTAGTCCCCCAAAATAGCTGGGCGCGTTCCTGTAATTCCAGCTGAAGCCGAGGACCCAATATGAACCCAGTTCCTTTCATTGAGAAAGGAATGTGGGTATTACTATCACCTGCATCTGAAAGTCACAGAGACTAAGACTAGCCTGAGGCCAGATAAACCCACGTCCCCTTTTTACAGTAAAGGGATTACCTGGGCAGACTTGGAATTATGCTAATGCGGGGTCCAGATGGTGGTGACTCCAAGACCCAGAGGGAAAAGAAAGGTACTGATCACCAAGGGGGTGGTTGTGAATTGGGAGCAAGGAGAAGGATAAAAAAAGGGAAGTGGGAGTGAGAAGGATACGGTTTTGAAGAGCGTGGAGAGTGGGGTGAGAGCCAAAGCCTGGAAATTGGCATCAGGCGCGGAGGTTTTCGGCCTCAGGAGAAGGACCCAGGAGCTGAGTCCTTTGGAGCTTCCCCACCTCCTCGGCACTCGGGTCCTGAGGATCGAGAGCTGTGTGAAGGCGGAGGAGAGGTGACCCTGGTGAAGTGCGGAGCCACGGTGACACTCCGACAGGCCTGCCTCGGGGAGACCCGCTTGAGACCCACCTGTGTTGGTTGGATTCATCTGGTGCCAACTGGAGTGACAGGATGGGAACTCAAGGACACTACCTGGCGTTTTCAACCAGAAGTTCCCTAAGACTGAGGTAAACCCCAGGAAGCTCCTTGAGGAGCAGAAGATGGGCTCGATTCTGTTTGGAACACCTGTGAGGGTCTGGACTCTTTTAGTTTGTTTTTCTCGTATCTGGAAATAAACCTCTTGTCTATCCTGGTCGCTAAGCTTTGATATCCGAGCAGCTGCTGCACGCAGGTGGAAGAACCCATCGTAAAAAGGAATTTAAAAGGGGGTGTCCCTATCTCCCCATAACACAGCTACCTGGGAAGCTGAGGCTGGGAATTGCTTGAGTCCGTGGTACCCTGGGCAACGTGAGCCTGCGTTTCCATGGACAAAAATAGTGAGACCTAGTCTCCCCCCCAAAAAAACTCACACAGTCTCAGATTTCTCAATTAACCCCATGTGGGTTGTTGGTTTTTATTTTAAGTCATTGTCAGGAAGACTATTTAGTGAGAGACCATCATGCCAGGCAGAAGAACCACTGCAATGGAATTTTGTAGTAAGTAGGGTAGGGGTGGGAACGTGAGGGGGGGCTCCTGTTCAAGTCCAAAATGAAGCTGGGTAAGGACCCCAGTGAGGGTCTGTGGATGGAAAATTACCAAAACACCCAGGTTAAGGGGAAGCCTGGCTAACCAGGCCAAGAGAATGCTTGC
Source organism: Uropsilus gracilis (assembly GCA_004024945.1). Classification (NCBI taxonomy): domain Eukaryota; kingdom Metazoa; phylum Chordata; class Mammalia; order Eulipotyphla; family Talpidae; genus Uropsilus; species Uropsilus gracilis. The sequence goes on along the minus strand of PVHY01018759.1, from coordinate 23,173 downwards.
TGAAGATGAGACCCTCGTGTTTTGGTTTCTACATTAGTGGACTGTGATTCTGAGAGTTCACTAGCAGACCCCTGCAGCTCCAGCGCAGATCAGGCCCACTCACCCCTGCACATTCAGTCCCTAGCTGCTCTGCTTCCCTGACCTGCTGGCTCATCAACATGACTTACTCAACCAGCTGTTGATTGATTTATTTTTTTTAAGACAAGGTCATTTGTGAGGCTTTAATTTTACTTTCGTCACATTCTGCATGGGTCCATCTTGGTGTTATTCCTTGAACGTTCCTTTGATATTTCTTTTGGGGGTACTTTTCTTAGTGCTATTACAGAAATTTTAAGATGCAAGCTTACACGGTGTTTTGGGAATGACTTTTGGAAACACCCATCCTGGTGGGCTCTAGTCAAGTCTGCGTAACAGTGCATTGTTTCTATTTTTTAAACAATGTGTATACTGGCCATGAGAAGCTTCACTGGTGTCTTACAGAGATGTTATTTTTCATCTGAGAGAGGGACTCTGGGTAATCAATTTCAGTGATAAATCCAGAGACTTGTAGTTTCTTCCCTTGTTGGGGGAGAAGAAGCATGTAGGGTAGTCAGAGCTGGCTCTTGCAGAAATGACATTATTTAGCAACTTGTCAATGACTGCCCAGTAGGACCCAGGTACTGGAGGACACACAAACAACAAAGACCCTGATGGTCACCATGTTTGCCTACCCAGCATCCATTTCTCTGGGCATGGTACAGCTCCATGGCAGTAAACACTGGAAGTGAGAGGCCAAGCTAAGTCAAAGTGAGTTAACTGGCAGACTGTGTGTGTGTGTGTGTGTATGTGTGTGTGTGTGTTGGGGGAGGGTTTAGCTAGGGAGTCTCTTGACAACTGAAAATTAGGGCAGCCAGGGTTGGGGTGATAAACAGGAGGCAAAAGAGAAGCAATAAGTTGGATGGGCCAGGCACAGTGGTGCGTGCCTGTAGCTTCAGCCTGTGAAGCGGCTGGAGCTGGGGATCACGGTTCGAGTCCCGCTTGGGGCAGCACAGCAAGACCAAGTCCCCCCCCCCAAAAAAAAAAAAACAAAAAAACCCAGCTGGGTGTGGTGGCATGCGCCTGTAATCCCAGCTACCTGGAAAGCTGAGGCTGGGGATTGCTTGAGTCTGTGGTACCCTGGGCAACATGAGCCTGCGGTTCCATGGGCAAAAATAGCAAGAACTTGTCTCACACACACAGCAAAAAGTTGGAGGGAACCCAGCAACTGTCCCACTGCTGGAGCTGCCTGATCAGGAGGCTGCTCCACTGTCATCCTCTTCTTGGGGGTGAGTGACCCTACTCAAGATAGAACATGCCAGGAGGAGCATCCTGTTACCTAAGTGCACACCATAGACCTGCAAGAAGGGAGGGAATGTTTACAGGAACTGGGAAAGGAACTAGAAATGTTCACCAAGATGGGAGCGATTTCCTCCTGGTGATGATACAGGGTTGAGAGTGATACAGTTAAAAATGTGTTGGCACCAGGGCCGGACACGGTGGCTTGTGCCTGTAAGCTATGAAGCCTATGAAGCGGCTGGGGCTAGGGATCGTGGTTCGAGTTCCGCCTGGGGCCTGTAGCAAGACCTAGTTCCAAAAAAATAGCTGGGCATGGTGGCAAGCGCCTGTAATCCCAGCTACCTGGGAAGCTGAGGCTGGGGATTGCTTGAGTCTGTGGTACCCCAGGCAACGAGAGCCTGTGGTTCCATGGGCAAAAATAGCTAGACCTAGTCTCAAAAATGAATGAATGAATGAATGAATGAATGAATAAATAATGTGTTAGCACCAGAGTACCCTGGTGGGTGGAGTCTGAAAGACCTCATGAGAAGAAGCAAGAAGTGCCAAAAGGCAGATAAAAGGAAGGAGCAAAAAGAGAAAAAGTGAGGCAACAGATCCATAGGGCCTGGCCAGGGGAAACCCCCTGAAGAGTGAACTGGAGGTGGCAAGGAGCCATGGTAACTGCAGAAGAGTAGCCAGTGTGGAGAGTGTGGCACTGTAGCAAGGTGGCATAGTGAGCTGGTACCTGGAGGTGGCAAGAGATTTGGAAAGCTGATTTGTGGATCAGCAATTGTGGAGAAGTTTGAAGAGCCTTGGAGAATCGGAGCAGCGGTGTGAAACAGTGGAGAGAGAAGAGGCAAAGAAAAGACACTGGAAGGCTGGGCATGGTGGTGCATGCCTGTAGGTGGCAGCCTAGAAGCCACAGTCTGGGCCAGGGATTGCTGTACTTGAGCCCCGCTGGGTGCACGTAGTGAGACTTAGTCCCAAAAAAATAGCTGGGTGTAGTGGCGCGCACCTGTAATTCCAGCTACCTGGGAAGCTGAGGCTGGGGATTGCTTGAGTCCGTGGTACCCTGGGCAATGAGAGCCTGCGGTTCCATGGGCAAAAATAGCGAGACCTAGTCTCAAAAAAAAAAAAAAAAAACCACTGAAGAAAGACCAGACTTTGCAGCGTGCCTGCCTCAGGTTTGGAGGGGCAAAGGGCACCATCTTGGACATTTGTCTTTGGGACCTTTGGGACTGAAAATGGTGGCTGGGGTAAGATAGCTGGCCACATGTGGCATTAGGACTTTCGTTTTCTGGTTAGTTTCCTTCCCTTGTTAATAAAACCCTGGTATTTTTAACTGCATTTGAGTGGCAACTGCTATGTATGAGTGACAACTGCTACGCATTTAAAAAAAAAAAAAAAAAAAACCTTTTAAAAGGGTTTTTTTTTCCCCTGTGGCTTGTTGATTGATGGCTTCTGCCCTTTTGCAAACCCGATTTCAATGAGAGATGAGGCCAGCCTTAGGTGGCTCCCATGGAGGGAAGAATGGCGTTGCCCTATTCTCCTGTCTCCCTCTCATCTACCTGGATTCCCACTGGCCAAACACACCTGGATACCAGAGGCAATGGTCTCTTTGATGTAACCCATGTAGATCAGCTGGGAGACCCAACTGGAAACAAAGGCGCTCTGGAGCAGGGTGAGGCTGGAAAAAGGAAGAGTAGAGTAGAGGGAAGCTAAGACAAAGGAAGATAATCAGCACAGGTAGGCAGAAGGCCCAAGCTCAGATTCCTCAGACACTGAGTGTAAAATGGAAAAACACCTGAATGGAGAGCTTGTGGAGACTTATATGGCAGTGATGACATCTGGAACAAAGAGAGGATTAAATCCAAGGTCTACCTCATAGCTCCCATACTAGAAACACAGTATGATTTTGGGTGGGAACCTACTTAGGCCAAGAAGGAAACTTTAGTTCAAGGTATGTTTACCAGAGGTTATGTAATGATTGTGCTATTGCTCACAGCTCTGTGTGTTTCTGAGAGTTGAAGTCTCTCTGATTCATATTAAAGAACAATGAGAGGTCATACATTCATTCTCTGATGTGATGCCAAATAAGAAATTCAAAGTTCCTGCTGCCACCCACACCTCTCTCCATGGTTTTGTGAAAGCACTAGGGTGTTTTTTGTGTTTCTTTTTTTGAGACTAGGTCTTGCTATGTTGCCTGGGGTAGTCTTTCCTGCAGATGCAAGTGATTCCTAGCCTCAGCCTCCCAGCAGTTTGTATTACAGGTGTGTGCCACCATGCCCGACTATTTTTTTGAGACTAGGTCTCACTATGTTGCCCGGGGTAGTCTCAAAATCGTGGACTCAAGTGATTCCTAGCCTCAGCCTCCCTTGGATTATAGGCATGCACCAACACACCCAGCTACCACTAGGGTGTTTAATAGGCTGTCTAAGAGCCAGTAAATGGGCTCTGTGATCTCAGTGGAGAAGATTCTGGGAAACACGCAGGATCGGAAGGCATGATAATCAGAGCTGAGGCTGGTTTGACCTTTGGAGATCTGTGTCTGTAGTTAATTAATCAATGTAGCTAATTAATTTGAGGATTTGCACAAGGAGGAAGCCAGACCTTACATTTCTAGCCTCACTTTCAGCTCAGTGTATCCTGTAACTGGTGTCTGCCCACCAGATTTAACTGTGACACCTTGACTTGGGAGCAAAAGGAAGCTAGCACTGCATGTAGTCTTGTTTTCCTGGGAGAGGAGGCAATAGAAGTGTGTGACTTTAGGAGACTGGCAGGTGACATCTGGCCCAGGGTCACATGTACGCACACATGGCACACATGTGTTTGTTTGCAGTTCAACAAAGACCTTCTTCTGTTGCTTCTCCTGTCTAAATCTTCAAGCCTCTTTTCTCTTGCCTTCCCAGAGAGTCTGTCACATCCCTGTTATCTTTTCATATGTTCATTTTATGCTTGAGCTAGTTAGTGTTGGTTGTTGACAACTGAAAACTCAGGGCTGGTTTAGGGTCTCTAGGAATAAAATTGATAGGCAATGATTTAAGCCATTTGTAGCTTCAAAAGAAGGAAGCTCTGGTGCCATGGCTAGAAAATCTCAGTTTCTCAGTCAAATGTCAGCCCAGAATGTCAACCCTTGAACAAAGGGAAGACGGACCCTGAGAGCCAACTATAAACACTGTTCATTTACTTGGTCGTTATGTCAGCTCTTAACACCTCCCCCCCAAATTTGGCTATATGGATAAATCTCTCAGTGTGCTCAAACATCAGGTCCCCAATTTGATTTTTGTGGGAACACATTTAGCAAGTCCTCTCTCTCATTTGCAGAAAAACTGATGGCTCCGCTGTCATTCTGATATCAGGACAAAAGGGGCAGAACCCACCAACCAATAAGCCACAGGTCCGTGCACACAGCAATTGCCAAAGTTACAAAGCAATTTAAACTACAGGGTTTTATTAACAAGGGAAATTAACCGGTAAAACAAAAAGTCCTCAAAGCCACAAGTGGCCAGTCATCTTACCCCAGTCACCATTTTCAGTCCCAAAGGTTCCAAAGATACATGTCCATGATGGTGCCCCTTTGCCCCTCCAAACCTGAGAGGCAGGCTCTCTGCCAAGTCCAGTTTTTCTCCAGCAACTTCTCTTTGCTTCTTCCCCAGTGTTCTGAGCTGTTCTACTTCAAGTTTCTTCCACAATTGCTGATGCACAAATCAGCTTTCCAAATTTCCTTGCCACCTCCAGTTACCAGCTTACTATGCCACCTTGCTGCAGTGCAACACTCTCCACATCAGCTACTCTTCTGCTGGCCACCATGGCTCCTTGCTACCACCAGCTCTCTCTTTCAGGGGATTTCCCTTGGCTGGGCCATGTGGGCCTATTCTCTCAGTCCACCATTCTTGTCTCCTTCCTTTCCTTTTTCTCCTCTCTTCTTGCTCCTTGCTTTTATGTCCCCCCAATTCCCACTTCCCATTTTCTCTCATGGTTTTCCCAGACTCCACTCTGTATCTATTCATCTATTCCAGGCATCCCCTTGGCAGTCTGTATGACCCACTCCCTCCCCCCCCCCCCCTGAATCTCCTACACCGAAGTCACTATTTTCCTGGGTCCTGTTCCCCTTTTCCTGGATGAAATCATTGTAATTGAGTGCATCCTCCAAGAATTTCTAAAAAAGAGTTCTATGAAAACATTTTACAACTTGCTTGTCCAAGGTTTGGAGATTTTAATACCTAAGGGTAGAAATTATTATTTCACTGATTGAAAACCAAAGCTGATGCCAGTGTTTTGGGTTCCTCTTGCCATTGGGAGAACATGGTAGTTATGTATGAAAAGGTTTCTAGAGTTTTCTGGAGTGGATTTTCTCCTGCTGTCGAAGGTTAAAAGATTTACTTCTACAAGTTGGGGCAGGGAGGAATAGAAGGGAACCCAGGTGATGATGTACTGTAATCTTCAAAGTGCCAAAAGGCAAGGAGATTCGTAGGATCTATGTGAGAGAATTCTACAAACAACATGGCAAACAGAAGGAGCATCAAGATTGGGGGCATCAGTTGCCCTGCCTTCAGTCCCCTGGGCAACATGGCAACCCAAATAAAGGTCATGCATACAATGGCTTGCACTATGCTGAGGAAGCCAGGGATAAGGGCTCAGCAAAGCAGCCAAACCTATACCTACCCACTGGAACCCTATTTGGAGGTGTTCATGCTGTGTTCTGGGCTGAGTTTGGCTAAGAACTGAGATACTCTCTAACTATGGCACCAGAGCTTTCTTCTTTTGATGCTACAAATGGTTTAAATATTTGTCTATGAATTTAATTCCTAGAGATCCTAAACCAGCCCTGATTGTTCAGATGTCAACAACCAACTCTAGTGGCCCACCTGACTATTACAGAAATAAAGGTCAGAGAATAGGTAAGCCTTGAAATCTGGCTTCCTTAACAAAGATGGTCAGAGAGGCTTGAGGTTTATGGTAAGAGTGCTTTCCCCAGCAGAGAACAAAAAGTCAGAATGCGGTAGACATTTATTAGTATCAGCCCCAGATAGCCACTCCCCTAATTGCTTTTTGATAACACCCTCAGTTTTCTCTGGGGAAACCACCCAATCACATTTGATAGATGGTCCATTTGTCATCCCTAAATCCCCACAGCTGTTTTGATGTCATTGTCTTCCAAAACTTACTTTTCTGCAGTCCCTTTGATTCTGTGAGCCAATTCATATCCTTCTAATACCTTTTGGGTTAAATTAGAGTCAGCTTCTCTAATCTCAAAGATCTGCAACTAAGATAAAATAATATTTGTACCAAAGTGTTCATAAGCTTACTAAGGAGACAGACATGTAAATAAAACACTACAATGATGGCAAAATCATATAGGCAAAACAGTAGCATAGAAGGACTCTCTCCATGAGGAAAAGCAAATTGAAGCCAGTGGGTAGAAAGGAAAGGTGTTTGGGCAAAGTGGAAACACATACAACATACTTGCAGTATCTACGTGCCTGGTGCATTTAGAAAACACAGGGCATGATGCGATAATGAGGTTCTAGGGGAGTAGTGGCTCATGGAGAGGTTGGCGAAACAGACCTGGTTATTTCATGTCACAGGGAGGAGCTTAGTGAGATTTAGAAAGATTGTAGTGTGGAGACATGCTAGAAAAAGAGCTTGGGAAGAAGTCAGAGAGCTGTCAAGAGTACGGACTTTGGAGTTAAGACTGGGCTCAGGTCCTGGCTCTGCTCCTTCTTAGCTCTAGGACCTGAGGAAGGTTCATGAACCTCCCTATGGCTCAGATTCATCCTCTCTAAAATGAGATATTAATAGTACCCACCTTGCAGTGGCTTATATACAAAGTTGTGTACAAAGTGATCTTAGTAAAGTATTTGCATAGTCATTGTCAGCACCAAATGAGTGAGTTGTGATTGTTAAAGGGTTGACAGAGTCTGGGACGCCAACTGGATCATCACAATCTAGGCTAGAGCTGATGGAGCTTTAAACCAAAACAACAGAAGATGGGATGAAGAGTCCTTAATTATAAACACAGCATATTAGTGGGATGATATGCTATTCATTTGGAGGTGATATGGTGGCATGATATGTATTAATCTTTTTAGGACAACAGGGATACATTTGGCAAGCAGCATCAGCCTCACAATAGTCTAGTCTCTGCCAAGTTGGATCGCGAGAGGTCCCTCAGCACACTAACATGGCTCAGTTTGATGGTAATGTGGTAGGAGGAAATTTGTTTCTATCTTTTTTGGCAGCATATAGAAACCCACACACATTAGGCACCAACCCTACTCAGGTGAAACAATCCAGCCACCACTTATCACTCAGCACAAGTGAACATGATCAAGGCAAGGGCAGCCACGTTCTTTTTTTCTTCATGTCTATATTTCCAGTAATCTGAGCCAAAGAAAAGTGGGCCTTCCAGCCTTTATTTGTAGACCTGGTGGCTCAAATATCATTTTAGGTCAACTTTTTTGTCTTTCTTCATCCCTAAAATAAGACTCAGTATCTTGACAAAACACTCCATCAGGATAGGTAACTTGTCCCTCTGTCTTACAGATACACCTAACATTGAGCACAGCTCCTACACTACACCTAGCATTTATCAACCTCCTCAGGAGCTGGATGTGAGGCAGTATTTTCCAAGTAACTATTCCCCACCACCTAGAGCTCCTGTCCTACCTGTCCTTGACATCCTTGGCTTCCAACTTGCTTTCATTTGATCCTGGGTAGGAATAACCAATTTGGTGATGGGTGGTTGCCATCTTCTTCCCCAGAAGCCACATCTTCACTAGCAGCCACCATACCCAGCCTAGGGAACCTCCCTGGTTTTGCACTAACCCATGGAGTAGAGGGCTGGAAAGACTAAATTCCTTGCTTGAAGCAAAGGGGGCCACAGGTATCTCCCAAGTGACTGCCATTCTTCACTTGGGACTTGAAGCATCCATACCTTTTTCCCCCTATTTGAAAGAGGAAGTTGGATTTATCCCTAGGACCATCTGTCAGGACTGACTGACTTGGTTTTGTTGGCTATTCTTGGGTTTCATCCAGCAGACAAGGTTTTTTGCCACTTCCCAAGATAGTGTCTGGGCTGGGGCCCCCCTTCAGCATAGCCTACAACAATTAGGGACTCACTTGGAGGTTTATTGGTGGAACAAACACCTTGTTATAAAAACATCTCATGGCCGTGGTCACTTGGCCCACGACAGAAAACAGAACTGTGGGAGGTGGAGCCAGAACACTGAGAGGAGCCAGAGACCATCACTCTGTTCAGAGAGACTGTCAGGATCCCAGTAAGTGTTCTTCTAGGGAGCTGGCTATAGGAGACTGCAAGAAGTGCTCATCTGGATTTGCTTGTTCCCAGAGGCTGGGAGTTCTCAGAGCTCTCATGGGAATATTCAAATTGACAGTAGATGGTGATGATAAGAGTGTCTTACTGGAGGTTCTGTGACTGTCTATCTGTATGGTAGCGTCGGTATTTCTGTAGGAGTCCAGGATTTGGGAGTCATTGAAAGTAACAGGAAAAAAAAAGAAAGAAAGAAAACATTGTTAAAGATCTACTTTTAAAATTGTTTTCTAATTAATATCTTTTCCAGCATGAGAATCTGGATAAGAAATATACACTATTGCTCAATTTTGAGATTGAAAAAATGAAAACAAAAAAAGACTAGAAATCCACATCAAGGTGCCCTGTGACCTGCCCCAGAGTGAGGCTATAAAAGAAAAAAGATGAGAAAAGATGAAAGTTCCTTTTATGGAGCCACTGCCTCTTCCGCCTCAAGCTGAGAGGAACTTCCTGGGACTACCCAGAGAACAGTGACTGTGGCCCTGGGAGTCAGTGAGAACCAGCAGGGGAGGGGACCTGGGAGAGCAGGTATCTTTGCTGGTGGAGTGAAGAGGAATTGCTTCTGTGTGAAGGGGGCCTGGTTGTCCCCCAGTGGCCAGTCAAAGCCTGAGAGGACATTTCCTGAGGCCCACATGTGAACTGACAACCAGTGGCTGCAGAACCAGACCCTGGTGGAGTGGGTGGTGGTCAGATGAAAGGAAGGGGCACTGAGCTGGTGGGGAGGGAGGGTCAGGTGGGGAACTGCAAAGAACCGAGAGAGTTCCTCAGAGACAAGTCAGCTTTAACTCTAGTGAACAGGCACCCCTAGAGAGGATGCTGCCTGAGTCAGACTCTAACAGAGCTCTAAAAATGAGATTAACTAGATCTATCAGACCTCTAAAATTTTAAACCAGAACTCTAAAAAAAAAAAAATAGATGAACAAATAGAGCCTAGAGTGGTTGCTCATCAGGTGGGAGATACTGATGCCAATTCTGGGCCTCTGGTGAAGGATGAGCAGTGAAGGACACCCCCCACTCCCTCATCCTCCTACCCCCACCCCCCACCCCTCTGCCCAGGAATCTGAAAAGCTGGGTGTTTTCAGTGCCTGTGCTCCTCAGCCCTCCACAGGTACAGAGAGAGTGCACTAAACTCTCTGGAAATGAACTTTGTTAGCGTGTTACTGAAAAAGGACATCAAATAGCAGATTTCTTTCACAGAAAATATACCTTGTCTGAATTAATTATTAGTACTTGAAATAGTTCATTCCTTCACTCGCCCTCATTGGCTTTGCCAGCAGCCTGTTCGGTCCCCTTGTTGGGCAGGTTTTACCAAATGTGTGTCACCCACTAGGGAAACTGCTCACCCCTGAGCGGGTGGCACGGGTTAGTTTCTGGTGGTGGCAGGCCCTGACTTGTGTGTAGAAAGCTGATATTTTATGAAGAAATTGTTATCATGTGTGGTGCATGCTCTGTGTGGAAATCTGAGGAAAATTCAGATTTGGTGATTCACAGCCCTTGTTCAAATAGCAGTGGCACTACTGATTTCTCTTCTTCACTTTTTAAGCTTTCATTGTTCTAGGGCAGGGCACGGGGGCTCGTGCCTGTAAGCTTCAGTCTATGAAGTGGCTGGGGCTAGGGATTGTGGTTTGAGTCCTGCTGGGGGCACATAGCAAGACCTAGTTCCAAAAAAATAGCTGGGCATGGTGGCAAGCGCCTGTAATCCCAGCTACCTGGGAAGCTGAGGCTGGGGATTGCTTGAGTCTTTGGCACCCTGGGCAACAAGAGCCTGTGGTTCCACAGGCAAAAATAATGAGACCTAGTCTCAAAAAAAAAAAAAGCTTTCATTGTTCTAACATCTCCTTATATTAGGAACAGATTTTCTATTTAGTCTTTCCTGATTTTTTTCACTTTAAGCATTTTCTAAGTAAAATTCTATCTTTCAAATGAATGAATCTGTGAACAAACAGCTAAGAGGAGGAATGGAAGCCTGGTCCCGCTCTGAAAAGCCCACGTAGAGGGAAGGGAAGAAGATGTGATCAGCTAACAGTTCTGATAATTTTCTGGCTCTGGTTATTTTCATTCAGAATTGACACTGCATTTGCAATTTAAAGGGACCAGAGGAGATTTATCTGCCAAGAGGGAGCCCATATGCTAGGCGGGGCCTGTCCAGGGACCCAGCTTTTACCCAGAACCAAGAGGAAAATTTCTCCTCTTGAAAAAAATCAAGGGTCAATGAAAATGAATTCCCATTTTGATGACTCCTGACTAATTGTTCTTGTTTGTTGCCCAGGGAACCACAGACTCTTGTTGCCTGGGGTACCCGGGACTCAAGTGATCCCCAGCCTCAGCCTCCCAGGTAGCTGGAATTACAGGCGATTGCCACCATACCCAGCTATTTTTTGAAACTAGGTTTTGCTATGTTGGCCCTGGCGGGTCTCGAACCCATGGACTCCAGTGATTTCCAGTCTCAGCTTCCTGTCCTCGGGCTGGCATTAAAGCCAACCGTCACCTCGGCTAGCTCCAATTGTTCTTGTTCAACAAGTTGGTTGTGTACTCTGGCTGTAAGTTTTGATCCCCCATTACAGAAAAGGATGAGTGAATGAACAATTAGTAATTATATCAATAAATTAATAATTGCTTAGAAAATTAATAAGAGTCAGCAGAAGTCTGAGATAGGTGAGGAAGATGGAATTGTCTTATCGATGGTACCTTTTGAGTTAGCACTAGAGTCAGTAACAACTCGCTGAACCTGCCTTTGTAGCTTTCTCTTCCTTGAATTAACTACTCACCTGTCCTTCCTTTTATTGAGCACCTTTCATATAAATGAACTAGGGAGTGCCTGGGAATATCCCGTTCAATCACCCAGAATGTTCTCAAGGATGGGGTCTAAAATTGAGGAGGGAAAGTTATGTGCAGAGCGGTGTAAAATAAAAAGGAATGAGACGCGTGGGCAGAAGGTAGCATCGACCACTGCGGCTGGACTGTGGTCCAGGCCTGGGGACCCACCTGTCTTCTCTGAGTGGGGCTCTTCCAGAGAAATGTGACAAACAGCTACTGGCTTGCTCAGCTGCCAACAGCATCAAGCTTTCGCTGGGCTGGGAGGATGTCGCGGGGCTGCTTTCAGGCTGGATGGAGAAATTGAGTCAGGTGATCAGGTTAGGGGCCTGGTAGTTTTGGGCCTCCTCGTACCAGAACCTTAACAGAACTTCCTTGAGTTTTCCAGTTTAGCCCTGGGAATCTGCTCCCTAAATATTAAGTCCTCAAATGATCAGACTGAAGTTGGGGTCCTCTGACAGGACCTGGCGGGCTACTGTGGCTACTTTCCCCAGCACACAAGGTCTGAGGGTGAAGAGCCAGGGAGTAGTGGTTTCCTTGTTAAAGCTGAATTTCCATGTCTCTGAGAGCTTCCTAAAGATTTTCTTAAAGCAGAGGAAGAAAGTGATCAGACTCTGAAAGCTGAAAGTTTCTGGTCAGGCATGGTGGCTTGTGCCTTAAGTGGCCAGGTCTAGGGATCGCGGTTCAAGTCCCTCCTGGGGCCTGTAGTGAGACCTAGTTCCAAAAAAATATAGCTGAGTGTGGTGGCGCGCGCCTGTAATCCCAGCTACCTGGGAAGCTGAAGCTGAGGATTGCTTGAGTCTGTGGTACCCCGGGCAATGTGAGCCTGCGGTTCCATGGCAAAAATAGTGAGACCTAGTCTCAAAAAAAAAAAAAAAAAAAAAAAAAAAAAAAAAAAAAAAAAAAAAAAAAGGAAAAAAGAAAAAAAAGCGCTATAAAGTATTTAACATTTAAAAATTGCTTTTTGGTTTTTCCCCCAATACTGTTCAGGGATAATGCTCACTGAGAAAAACTAGAAAAATCGCCCCTCCCCCTTTCTTCCAGCCCCACACAATCACATGGAAATTTAGCATTTTTCCTTCTTCATATTGATATTTGAACACTTCCCAAAACTTCCCAGGTAGCTGGGATTACAGGCGTGCGCCACCATGCCCAGCTATTTTTTTGGGACTAGGTCTTGCTACGTGCCCCCTGCGGGACTCGATTCCTGGCCCTGGCAGTGGCTACCTACAGGCCCCACCTACAGGCATGCGTCACCATGCCCGGCCTCTTTTTTCCTTTTATTTATTTATTTTTTTTTTGAGACTAGGTCTCACTATGTTGCCTGGGGTAGTCCCAATCCTGTAGACTCAAGCGATCCTCAGCCTCAGCCTCCCAGGTAGATGGGATTACAGGCACCCACCATTGCTGACTGCTTTTTTGAGAACCAGGTCTGGCTAGGTTGCCCAGGGTCGTCTTGAACCCATGAACCCAAGCAATCCCTGTCTTCTTGCCTCCCAGCACTTGAATTATAGGTACGCGCCACACACCCAACTCTATAGCGCTTTTTATTTAATTTTATTTTTTTGAGACTAGGTCTCGCTACTTTTGCCCGTGGAACCGCAGGCTCTCGTTGCCCAGGGTACCACAGACTCAAACCATCCCCAGCCTCAGCTTCCCAGGTAGCTGGGATTACAGGCACGCACCACCACGCCCAGCTATTTTTTTGGAACTAGGTCTTGCTATGGGGCCCCAGGCGGGACTCGAACCATGATCCCTAGCCCCGGCCGCTTCATAGGCTGAAGCTTACAGGCACGAACCACCATGCCCGGCTCTATAGCGCTTTTTAGGGGAAACAAAATTTGCTTCCTTTTTATGTTTGTAGACCTCAGCCTGGCAGGCACACTATCACTGGCCCCAAAGTCTCCCCTCTAACACCAAATGCCATTATCCTCCAGCCCTGACTCTTGGGTCCTGGAGGGAAGCCCCACTTACTGTTGTTTCAGTGGAATTTCTGGGCATCTTGGGCACCAGGCAGTGAGTGAATCGTATTCTCGGGTCTTTGGTGGTGATGGACAGGCCCTTCTGCAGGATTTTCACCAAACGGATCCAGAATTGAAATACAGCCTCTGGGTGCTTTTCATGGAGCCTCAGGTAGTAGATCTTTTCAGTCACTGTCCGAACTCTGAGGATGCGTTGAGACCAGTCATAAATTTGTAGCTCTACATACTTCAGGGGGAGAATCCTGGACACAAAGGGGAAATTCCCAAGCGAAAGAGCTTGTCATTCGATCAACCCTCCCTAGAGCAGGGCTTACACTCTCTACCTTCCCTGCTGCTCTGGGGGTGGGGGGTTGGGGATGTGGGGGATTGGAAGGGGTGAGAAGTGAGGGGGTAGGGGATGGAAGAGCAGTGATTCCTGAGACTGAATCTTCTCTCATCTCCAGGGTCTTTGTTATCGAAGAACTTGTCACACCCGTAATAATGGTTGGCAGTTGATGTGTGACATCTCAATCTACCGAACAGTCCTTTGATGAAGGAAAGGTAAGTATTATTGAGCCAATTTGATGGATTTTGAAATAGAGGTTCAGAGAAGCTAAATGATTTGTGCAGGTTTAGGTCTTAAGTAGGAATTGTAGCTAAGGTTTTCTGACTTAATTTTGCCTTCTTCCTATATCCTGATAGTGTTGAACAAGTAAGGGGAAGGATGGATGTCTTCTCTAAGTGGCTTTATTTTCAATTTCAGCACATCATAGTCCCATTTGACTTTCATATCCTTCACCACTTTTGGGGAAAACCCCCAAGTTTATATTGGTAAAATAACAATGAACAAAAGGAAGTCAAGGTCCTCAAAATGAGGACTGGAGACAGGAATTGGAGCTCTAACCAGCATCGACAGGTGCTTGGTGCATAGAGACACTGCATCAGTATTTGTTAAGCCCACATCATTTACGCCCTCAAGCATACCCATTTTCTTTTTGCTTAAAATCCAAGTACAAAACAATTTGCTCGCTTATTTACCCCCACCACCCCTGTTTCCATGTGCTCCCTCCCTCAAGCCTCCCTTTACCTGCTGAGGGTGATGATTGGAGCACAGCCAGATGTATACCAGGTGGAAAACTGACCCTGGGGCCAGGTGACGTTAGCCATCAGGAGAACATTGGGGAGTGGCAAGGAGGGCACTGATGAGGTCACCCCAAGGATCACGGTAGTAGACCCTTCACACACATCCATCGAGTTCCCTGGCTTAGTGACCTAGAAATCAGTCCCAAGTTCATGGGTCACAGAGAAGCAGAAGATAAAGGTGCAAAGATACAGGTGCTGGAAATTTGGTGGCTCCTAAAGCTTGAGTCACCTGTGCAGGTGTGTAACGTATTGGGCTAGGCCAAGTCCTTTATTCATACGTCATGTGGGCCTCCCCAAGTAGACTTTAACTTGCTAAAGATCCCTGGTCTGCCCTCCTTTGTGTGCTCAGCACTGTTGAGCTTAAAATAGATGCACTTGTTTCTAACAGTCTGAAAGGGAGATCATGTAGGGAAACTTCCAGAAGGAAGGAGAGTGAGGAAAGAGCAGTTGAATGGAGAAAGCTTAGATAGTCCACCTAAGGGGAGATTTGGGGAGCTTCCCTCAAGATGAGAGAGAACCCAGCTTATTGCTAGGTCTTGAGTATGATCTGCCCTGAGAGCATTGGGGCAGGACAGGGAAACTGGATGCCCTGCATGGGGCCTAGGCCTCAGCCAAGATATGCCACCTCACTGTCCCAGATGGGCAGAACAACACTGGTGCCGTGGCCTCTGGGGAAGCACAGGGACCAGGGCAAGGAACATCGAGGGGTGATCTTTATGTTCCCAAGACCAGGATCCTCCTTCCAATGTGCTGAGCATTGCAAAATCATCAGGACACTTTTCGTAAGGACCTTGGGCACTGGTGGACCTGGGGACAAGGGGGAAGTTCCAGGAATGACCAGCACTAAGTTTCCACAAGCCTGACTAGATGGTGCCTGAAGAAAAGTGATTTTTTATTTTGGGAGGGAAAGGACATTTCTTGGAGCCCGTCTTGTAAAATAGAATTCATATGCTACAAAATAGGAAACTGCACACACTGAGAGTGAATGGGGAGTAAATGCGGGTATACTGCTTGGGGATGACAATGGTGATGGTGATGCTGAGGAGACACAAAAGAGAGAGTAGCACAGTTCTGTGGGGAGGAACATTTCCAGCAAACTTTGATGCTGCCAGGGGTCAGCTTCTGCAGGCAGGTATTCTTGCTCCCTGATATTAGTCTGAGTATCAGTAAGTGCCTGAGTACCTTAGTGCCCATCAAGAGACTCTAAACAGCTTTAATAATAGGCCAAAGGCTGGGCACGGTGGCACGTGCCTTTAAGCGCAGCCTATGGAGCGCAACTGGGGTTGGGAATCGCTTGAGTCCACGGGTTCGAGACCTGCCCAGGTAACACAGTGAGACCTAGTCCCAAAGAAATAGCTGGGCATGGTGGTGCATGCCTGTAATCCCAGCTACCTGGGAAGCTGAGTCTGGGGATTGCTTGAGTCTGTGGTACCCTGGGAAATGTGAGCATGCAGTTTCCCAGGCAAAATAGTGAGACCTAGTCTCAAAAAATAAAATAGACCAAAGAAAACATGAAGAGAGTAAGCCCGTTGCCCACTACACTACAGCGGGCTACCACACGCAGACAGAAATGACTAGAATGTGGTATTGCAAGTCTGGATTTTCCAGGCCATTGCTCCTCTTCCTCAAAGAAAGTTCTAGGAACTGGGCTGGGCATGGTGGCTCGTGCCTGTAAGCTTCAGCCTATGAAGCGGCCGGGGCTAGAGATTGCGGTTTGAGTCCCACCTGGGGCATGTAGTGAGACCTAGTTCCAAAAAAAATAGCTGGGCATGGTGGCACACACCTGTAATCCCAGCTACCTGGGAAGCTGAGGCTGGGGATTGCTTGAGTCCGTGGTACCCTGGGCAACAAGAGCCTGCGGTTCCATGGGCAAAAATAGCAAGACCTAGTCTCAAAAAAAAAAAAAAAAAGAACTAGGAAACTGGCTTCCTGCAGGTTGTCAGCAGATCCCTCAACTATGCAGCTCCCTGAGGGAGCACCTGGAGCCATGAACACTTTCACTAAAATCTGGAGACTTCATCGGAGACTAACCCACTGTCTGTGAGGCATTCTCCAAATGGTGGCCATCTTGGATTTGCCTGCTCTGTGAGCTGGAACTCCTCGCTGCCTTTTTACTCCATCAAATGGACTTTTGACAGCAGACCCTCCTTGTGTTTTCCATCTCCTGCGTTCCTGAGGTTTACCTGAAGTCCCACTGCCTGGAATGTTCTCCCACTGCTCTTCCACTTACTGGCATCTCAACATGCCTCAAAGACAGCCCTAAGACTACCTTCTGGGGAGCCTTCTTCTACTGCCAAAGTCCAGGAAGACTGCTCTGAGCCTCCGCCCCTAGCCCCATGTTCACACTTTGAGGATTAGCGAGTCCAAATCATCTGACATAAAACTTTCTTAGTCACCACTTTATAATATCACCTTCGAAGCTCTAAATGCAGCAAGTTCTGGTGTCTAGGAACACCAGACACTCCTTTTGCTCTCTCTGCCTGGCTCACAGTAGGTGTTTAATGAGTGCTTGCTGACTCAGTGGTGAAGCCATGCTTAGGAGGAGCACAGGTATACAGGTTCCCTCCAGACCACTAGAGGGAGGCCCGTCCTGGGTAAGATGTCACATAAGGAAATTGTCACTTGCAGCCGGCAGCTCCGAACTTCCCAGGCCCCAAACGCTCACTTTCATCATGATCATATCACCGCCCATTGGGGGTCATAGAATCTGGTCAAGGCTGACTTATCAGGGAACTTCATCTCATGCAAGGCTGCTTCTAATGAGGGCAGCAGGGGGAGGTGGGAGAGGAGGGGTGGTGGTGTTGGATTTCCAAGCAGGAATTCTGACAGCAATTTTCATCCCCTCTAACCTACTGCTTTGGGCTAGAGGCCCAGAGAGGCCACCTGTGGACACTGGAGAGCTAGCTCTGAGCGTTCCTCTCTCGGGGTATAACTGTTCCCTTAAAGCTTGCGACCTGCAGTGAGTCCGCAGGTACAAACTGAGGTGACTTTGGGAGCCATACCCTCTGCTTCTCTCTAGCCGGAGTCTTCTTTTGCCCCTCTAGGGTTTTCATAGGCTAGCAACCCCTGAGACCAGGCCTGGCAAAGGGAAGGATGCTGGCCCTGAGCTGCCAAGGGTACCTGGATAAAGTTGCTTTCAAACACCATCGAGCTGGAGAACAAGTTGAATTCTGGAGAATGGATCAGTTGACAAAGAGGGCCATCTTCCACCCCAAGGTCCGCTCCGGGGCCTGGTTCCCTGACCTCTGGTGGGAGACCCCTAATTTTACTCATTGGTTCTTGGGAAGAAGTGGGCTGGGGAACATCTCTGGGGCTCCACGCAAACCCAGCCCGGCTCCAAGGTGTTGGTGTAACCACTCCACCCCTACCTCCACAGCCCCACCTCCCTGCCTACTTGGGACTGTCCAGCGGGCCTGGGAGGGCCTGCCGGCTCACAATAGACGAATGACATCAAGAAGTGTGATGAGTGACCACAGGGAAGGGCAAAAAATAAAAGAGCAGAGGCAAGGCTGGGGCGAGCAGGGCTCTTCTTCCCCCCGTCCCATACTCACAGACAAGCAGTCATGTAGCCTACCCCATTTCTTCCCTTCAACCTCCACACAAACAGGAGAAAAACGACACTCTGCAGTCCAAGCCAGGGGAGCAGTGAACTGAGCCGGGCTGTCAGCGAGAGTCTCAGAAAGCTCACCCTCTCCATTCCTCCCACTTCCAGGGAAGCTGCTTATGAAGTCTTTGTGTGAATTGTTTTTATTTATTTGTTTGTTTGTTTATTTATTTTGGAGACTAGGTCTCGCTATTTTTGCCCATGGAACCACAGGCTCTCCTTGCCCGGGGTACCACAGACTCAAACAATCCCCAGCCTCAGCTTCCCAGGTTCCCTGTAGCAGGGATTACAGGCACGCACCACCATGCCCAGCTGTTTTTTTGGAACTAGGTCTTGCTACGGGCCCCAGGTGGTTCTCAAACCATGATCCCTAGCCCTGGCCGCTTCATAGGCTGAAGCTTACAGGCACAAGCCACTGTGCTCGGCTGTGTGAGTTGTTTAACCACTGTCAGACCCTCCCCTGGTCAGAGGAGCTTAGACTGGGGGATCTGCCATTCACCCTATCTTTCTTCTTCACCCTGCCCCCCCCATTGGATAAATAACTTTTTTTTTTTTAAGCAGAGGTGGTTGAAGAGGCTGACTTGCTTGGACAAAGAAACTGTTGCACAGAGATAAGGTGAGAACTCATTACAATTTTTAGAAATGTTATGAGCCAGCTGTTAAGCAGACTTTATGAAAAACTTAGTTATATAAATTCACAACTAAACCAATGACATAAAAATAAATGGCCCAAACATCTTCATTCTTTTACTGCATGTTGCTGCTCTCTATCCATTGCTCTTCCTTCTCTCAGCTGCATGGTGAGAGGCAGCGCTCTGTAACCGCTGTGTGACTTGGTTTCCACCACTGCCTGTTGGTGGGGAGCTGGAAAGATTCCTGTTGGAGTCATTTATATGGTGAAAATCAGGAAATACTACAAATGCAAGCCTTGATTTGTTGTTTTGTTGATTGTCTGGACTATGAGCGATAGGGCAAACGTTATGATGCAAATGAAAAAAGTTTCTGTAGCTGTTTTACTGTGGGCACAAAAAAAATCTGAGGAAACAGCCTTCGAAAGCTGTTACCTGACTTAGCAAAGACGTCATGGATGAATAAGTAAAGTTCCAACACTCAGCTTTGTTACTTCATGTTCATTCTACTCATTGCCAGTAAAAATATCAGCCCAGTACTACACTTGCTTGTCGGTGGCAGCCTGGAGTTGGCTGGGAATACATGGGATTGACAAAAATCAAATAAAACACTCTGAGAATCCATAGCAAAATGAAATTTACAATAAAGAATGTTGTATAGGCCGGGCACGGTGGCTTGTGCCTGTAAGCTTCAGCCTATGAAGCGGCCGAGGCCAGGGATTGAGGTTTGAGTCCTGGCTAGGGCAACACAGCAAGACCTAGTTCCAAAAAAATAGCTGGGCGTGGTGGTGCGTGCCTGTAATCCCAACTACCTGGGAAACTGAGGCTGGGGATTACTTGAGTCTGTGGTATCCCGGGCAATGAGAGCCTGCAGTTCCACGGGCAAAAATAACGAGACCTAGTCTCAAAAAAAAAAGAAAAAAAAAAAAAGAATGTTGTATATTTTATTGTTGGTTGTAATAGCAACTATGCTATAGATATCTTTAGTCTGTGAAATTCATTATGAAAACACACATATACCCACACACCTTCTACCCCCTCTACCTCTTCTCCTAAGAACTGGTTGTTAAACATTAACTAGTACAAGAAACTTTTCCTCTAAGACCTCTTTGGGTGGCATGAAGTTGAGGAGCATGAGATTAGGGTGAGTTCCCCTCTCAGATAATAGCCAGGCAGCCATCAAGATCTCCTGCGAATTTTGCTGCGTGCTTAAGAAGCTAGTCAAGGGGTTAAGTCAGCTCTCACGTGTGTTTTAACTCTCCAGACAGACACTGCTGGGGTCCCACTTGACTGCGGCTAAGTCTCCTGGTGCTTCTCTTGCTCTTGGGAGAGAGGCCTGCTTTCTCCTTGGTGTCTCTCTCCCCAGAGCCCTTAGGTCTGGAAGCAGAAGGTTGTATCTCATTGACTTATTTCTTATTAAGATTTATTAGAAAACTTTCATTTTAAGGAATTAGTGCAAAGTCTAGAATACCAGAAATTCAAACAGTCTTTGCTACCAATAAAGTTGGGAAATTTTGTCACAAGAAATTACTAAAATTTAATTAAAAAATAAATAGCTTTTAAAAAACTGATTTAGGAAAAGTCAAATTATGTATATAGTAATTTAAGTTTTATATTACATTTTTATAGGACAGCACTACATCATATCTTTCAGTCAGTTAATATTTTGATATCTTAAGATTTATCTGCATAGCCCTTCAAATTCAGAAATCTTCGCAACATAAAATAGTTCCTTCCTCCTTAGTTTCCACTAGATGGCACTAGAGGTAAGGTCTCAAACTAATAACGGACCTAAAATGCCTGTTCAAGGACTATGCCACTATTCATCGCCACTTCCTTCCTCACACTCTTCTCTCTACTGGGAAACTTTTTCCTAACATGAATACCTATTCATTTTTAAGATTTAGATTCTCTAAAGTGTTTCCTTATTATTTCCTTCTACCCAGCAAGTAAATTTATGGACCCTCTGATATTTGTATGAAATAATCTTGAAACACTGTTTATATGTTCACACACACCCCCCTTACTGTCTTGTGTACGTAATTTGAGATAGGTGCGGACAAGATTTTTTTTTTTTTTTTGAGACTAGGTCTCACTATTTTTGCCTGTGGAACCACAGGCTCACGTTGCCCGGGGTACCACAGACTCAAGCAATCCCCAGCCTCAGCTTCCCAAGTAGCTGGGATTACAGGCGTGCACCACCACGCCCAGTTTTTTGGGGGGTACTAAATCTTGCTATGTGCCCCCCGGCGGGACTCAAACCACGATCCCTGGCCCCGGCCGTGGCTTCCTAGGCTACCGCTTACATGCATGTGCCACCATGCCCAGCCTACTGATCAGATCTTAACTGATGCCGGACACCCAGTAGGTACTATCAACAATGTATCCCTTAGGATAGATCTAGTTATGCTACAGTAATACCCCATCTCCCCCCTCCCCCATAGAACCTCAGTAGCTTAACTCAGTAAAAGTTTCCCATTCTATGATATGTTCATCAAGGATCTGTTGGGGACTCTGTTCCGCAGTATCTTCACTGGAGGTACTAAACAAATAGAACAGTTCCATTTGGGGATTTTCTGGTTAGTGGGGAGGAAAGAAAGACAGCCTTAGGTGTCTGAACCAGTGCAGAAGTGCTCCAGCCTAACACAGCTGTGGAGAGAGATAAAGTGGTGGCATTTAGGACAAAATGGGTGGATCGCGATGTGATGATGTTTAATCAGTCAAAAAGTGAAAAAGGGATATTGGATGGTTTCACTCACCTGTGCAGTATAAATACCAAAAAAACATTTATGGGCAAAGGATAGAAGAAATAAAACTTGAATTCAGCAAAAAGAAGATAATGGGCTGGGCATGGTGGCTTGTGCCTGTAAGCTTCAGCCTATGAAGCAACTGGGGCTGGGGATCGTGGTTCGAGTCCTGCTCAGGGCAGGACTAGTGAGACCTAGTCCCAAAAAACGGCTGGGCATGGTGGCGCGCACCTGTAATCCCAGCTACCTGGGAAGCTGAGGCTGGGGATTGCTTGAGTCTGTGGTACCCCGGGCAACGAGAGCCTGCGGTTCCATGGGCAAAAATAGTGAGACCTAGTCTCAAAAAAAAAAAAAAAAAAAAAAGAAGATAATGGTTACCAGAGGGAAGAGGGGAAAGGGTAGAAGGGATGGAATGGAGCAGGGAGGCAGATGGGGTATTGGCAAGGGTGGTTTGGTGGCGGGGAAAAACTAAAATGAATTATACAAGTGAAACTGGGTGCAAACAGAGCACCAAAACTAAGCAGGGAGACAAACGCAAATACAAAGGGCTATAGCCGAACCCAGAAACAGTGCCCAATACAGGTCACTGTGTGTTCTCCCACCCCCGCACACAATTGCAGGAGACCTCAGGTTCCAACAACCATGGATTTATTTTACAAGGAAAAACAAAGAGCTTAATGTAGCCACGAGGGACCAGCTACCACACCCAGTTAGTTTCCTCCAGACAAGCGAGTAGCAGTCACCTGTCAAAGGTCACCCCAGTGCTGGATGGCAGCGATGCTCAGGAGTGGTCACCAGGACTGCACCACCAACGAACAGCTTAGAAACACCAGGCCCAAGGCCTTTGGCACTTCTGTTAGGCAATGTCAGAGACAGGACGGAGGCCCAGTCTCTGCAAAGGTCTCGGCTTCTCTTCCTCAGTAGTTGGCGGCTGGATGTGGCTGCTGGTCCTCCTTCTGCCTTCAGAGGCCAGGAACAAGATTCTTTTTTCTTTTCTTTTTTTTTTTTTTGAGACCAGGTCTCGCTATGTTGCCCAGGGTAGTCTCAAACCCGCGAACTCAAGTGATCCCGGCCTCTTGCCTCCCAGAGCTTGGATTACAGGCGCGGGCCACCACACCTGGCTAGGAATGGGGTACTTCTCCCTCGGGGCCGGAGCAGTTCTTTCAGGGGCTGGAGTTCATTCTTCAGCTCCCTTGGACCCTGGCTTAAATCCACCCTCAGAGTGCCCAGCCTAGAGTCTGATTGGGCTGTTTTTCACTCTCATGGCAGATTGGGTTACCTCAGTGCGACCACCACAGCTGCTGCCGGCTCCTGCCTGCTATCACCAGGACTGTAAAAATATCATGCGGGTATTTTATGTTTTAGTTCTCAAAATGCTGCTTATGGGCCAGGCACGGTGACAACGTGCCTTTAATCCAGCCTAGAAAGGGAGGCTGAGATTAGGAATCGCTTGAGTCCATGGGTTGGTTAGGGGGCTGTGGCCCCCAGCACTGGTGTTGGTGTATTAAAATAGCTATTGTTAGCATTGGTGGGTGGAGATTTGGAGAAGGGACCATTAAGCCCTCTTGGGAGAAAAGAGGATTAAAGGATCAGGGAGGGGACAGAGAATAAAAGACAAGGAGAGAGAGGGAGGGAGAGAGGGAGGGAGG
>PVHY01018758.1:0-28676 GCA_004024945.1 Uropsilus gracilis | reverse complement strand
TCTCTCTCTTTCCCGTTCTCTCTTCCTCCCTCTCTCTCCCTCTCTCTCTCGTTCCTCACATTCTCTCTTTGCTGTGCCCCCTTTATGCTCTCTAATCCTAGGGTGATGCTGCCTTCTTATCCTTTTCTCCAAGGCCCAGGTGTGTCTTCACACATGCGCAAAACCCCTTGGCCTCTGGCATACAATTGTGGGGAGGACACAATACCACAGGTCCTAGTCATAAGTGCTAATGGTAGAAGGGTAAAAACCTGAAAACTCACTGACCCTACACTGATCCTAGGCAGAGGTCCTGGTTTGAAGTTCTAATTTCACCAGAATTTGTGTGAGACCTTGAGTCAGTCACAACAGTTTTCAGTTTGGTTAAAAATACTATGCACTATAGTGGACTATGTTGGTTTTCTGCCCAGTAATTAATTCTACTTTCCTCTTGTATAGGAGAACTCTGAATTTGTCCAGATATGCACCGCTCCTCTGTGTAGCCCTACAGCTTCAGACCACAGGGACCCCAACCCCAACCCCAGTCCCAGCCCCAGCCCTGGGGGTTGCAGCCTGAATCCTCTGAGCAGTGGTTTTCAAATATCTTGGCCTCAGACCTTCTTTACACTTATAAATTGAGGAACTCAAAGAGCTTCTGTTTGTGTATGTTATATATGTGGTTATTCACTGTAGTTGATAATAAAACTGAGAAAAATGTAGAACTATGAATTAACTAAAAGATAACATCAATAAGCCCATTGTGTATGCGCCTGATTAGCATCTATGAAAACTTTCTATGAATATCCCCAAAACCAGAAACACCGAGTAAGCTAAGTGGCAGGGTTCAGCATTCTTGAAAACCTCTCTCAAATGTTGGGCCTAACAGAAGACAGCTGGGTCCTCATGACATCTTCTGCAGAGTGTGTGGGCATGTCCTCAGCATGTGGTCTCTGCACAGCTCTGCTGAGAGAGAGAAAAAGCTTATGAAAATAGCTTGGCTCACGGACTCCCTGAGAGGATTTCAGGAGCCCATAAGTACACAGGAGAGTAGCTGTGGTGACCCCATTACCCTCATCAGGGATGGCCCGTAACCAGTTTTACCAGGGAGGCCTAAGGAGATGGTAGGTTTGAGGAAATTCTTGCTCCCAAAGAAAAACTTAGGGAAAAGGTGCTTGTGTCTGCATATGTCACGAGGAAATGTTATGGCTGCCTTTCTGTCAGCTTGAGGATGAAATCAGTGTGCATAGGGGTTAGAGGCAAGGATGCAGTCAGGCCTAGCTGGTGTTTCAGGGGCCACTGGCATCTGTACTGCTCATTGGAGATACATGGAAATAGAGAAGGCAAGGCAATGGTAGCAACAAAATGCTCAGGGGCCTGTGTTGTCAGAGAAAGCAACACTGACAGAGAAAAACCTATGTTTCCTGAAGCTGTGTGTACTCCGAAGCCATCTTAGATGTGACTGTTAAGAACTCCGTTTTTCTTTTTAAAATTTGTTTTCTGATATCTTGCTCATTTTTGGATGGTATTTAATTTCTTCTCTCAGATGTGGTTCCCTCAGTTCTCCCACCACCCTAGCACCTGTGACCCCTCACCAAAGTCCCTGTGCTTTTCCCTCCCTTGCTTTGACTCCCTCCCACCTCCTCCACTGTCATGGGCTTCAGATCTTGGCCAGCTGGCAAGCTTGTCTTTTGTCCTTACCCTCTGTTTGGTCTCTCAATAAGAACTCATGTTTCTACAAATATCCTTTCTCCAGCAAATATCTCTGAAAACGCAAATACATCACCCAACATACAGCAATACCACTTATATTTTATGAATCAGATATTTGACATATACCATCACATTTAATCCTGATCATAGCCCTAAAACTGATACTATGCTTCCTGCATTGCAGATGAGAAATACAAAGTTCAGGTCAAGAAATTAACTGGATTGTTTCTGACTTTGGAACCTGGTTGTTTTACTCCACTCAGCTTCTAACTGCTAGCAGCTTGGTCTGTATTAGCTCACCTGAGCCCCAAAGGTGCAGGGAGCCCCAAGGGCTCCAGAAGCAACAGGGGTAGCAGTGAAGTCCTCTGATCCCACAGAGCCTAGAAATGAACTTGCCTTCGATGAGGTGAGTGCACTTCCTGAAATGCATAGAGACCAAAAATAGTGATTTGGATTTTCTTAAACAAAAATGCAATCTATGATCTCATTGCAAGACGTTCACAGGTAGGACTATTTTCAGGCAGGTTAGTGGGACATGTGTTTTAGGTTGCAGGAGGGGAGCCCAGAGTAATGTCTGACCTCCCCTGGAATCAGATCATGTACATTGTCAGGGACACTGGCACTCATTGGTTCCAGTCTGCACCCTCAGTGACTTTGGGGTGCAAGCTGCTCATCCAATTTCCATCACCTGACTCACCTTCCAACACCCAGAGAAGATACACCTCCAAGGTGGCCCCTGTTGAATCTTGCCCTCCCTAACCACTGTGAACTCCATAACCTCTTAGTGTGAACCCAGATAAAAGTAACAATGAGGAGTACTCGGATAATCAAATATAGATAAGCAAATGAGCTTGCAATACAGATAATGCACCACAGGTGTCTTTTCAGAACACCAGAATCACCCTGCTACTCCTAACCCAAGAACATTTAGTGCTGTATCCTGTTTCCTACAACTTCGAAAGATGTTTCTTCAGAATGGTGGAAAAGGAAGGGGTCATCTGGTCCAGCTCCTCATATTTCAGGTGAGGACCAGAGAGGGGAGGTTATTTGTCCAAGTTTTCACAATTAATTAGTATCACAACAAAGGATAGATATCAAAGTGGGATCCACTATTCTTTTGGCTGTTAACCTCAAATATCAGGAACCTCACACATGCCCATTATAGTGATGCATTCATCACTTAAACTTCTTTCTCATCCTTAACCAGATCACCACTCTGAATTAGCATTTAGCAGTAATCATTTCTATAAATTTGCCATCTGCATGAAAATTGATAACACTTATTTATTTTAAGCTTTTCCAGAACTTTCATACATTTCGAGAAGGGGGTTTGCATTTTAGTATTTTGAGATTTGCTGTCTTCAATCCACAGGGACCTCATCACATTCAGCTGATCATGTTGCAACCACATCTTTTTCTTTGTGTTTATTTTTTAAAAATCTCTCTAAACATAGGTCAAAGTCTGGCCTGATCTCAAAAAAGTCATGACATTTTAAAGCCAGGAAGGATCTTCAGGACTTCTTAAGAGTCTCGAGCATTTATTAAGTGTCCTTCATTGTAAATTTTGGAGGAGAGAGTTTACTTAGTGTACTAAACAATTTATTTTATGCAAAATTTATTTAGGATGTGGTTTTCATGAAAATGGTGACTACGTTTATCTACACTAGGTTGTCTTCTTTAATTGGTTTTATTATTACCATCAGAGGACGAACATAGTCTACTTCTACAGAGACCAACCCCGATCCCACCCCAGCACTAACTCAGTTCTGAGCACCCAAAAAACTTAATGAATTTTTATGAGATGAATGAATTAAGTGGATGGATGCAGCCCATGAGGGAGACTCATCTCTCTTTAGGTAAGGAGGGAGCCAGCAGAAATAACACTGATTCCAGAAACAACAACCAGGATGCCATTCCAGTAAAGAGGAGAAATGCCTTGTTTCCGGTTAGCATCTGCCAAAGTGGGTCCAGGAAGAAGGATGCAATGATGATCATTTCTCAGAAAATGTTTTCATCCGGGCACGGATGCAATTGGGAAATGGAACCACATGAAGGCACAGAGTCCAGGACGCTGCTGGCTCTCCATCCCATCCCTTTACCCCAACTTTCTCCTTCTCGTCCCACCCTTACATGTCAGTACTCTACCCCCAGAATGTGATCCACATTCCCAGAACCTCTAGAATTCGAGAAGAACCTGCATCATGAGATCGGGAGAAGGAAAGAGAGGCCTTGAATATCAATCCGTGGAACTTCACTGGTTATGAATCCTCTCCTTCCTTGCTCCTGAAGAGAGGTGGCTATGGGTCATATAGAAATGTAGACATGTCAGAAATCACGTGTACAAAATTTTGGGGTCACTTTATTTATTTATTATTTATTTTATTTTTGAAACTAGGCCTCGCTATTTTTGCCCATGGAACCGCAGGCTCACATTGCCTGGGGCACCACAGACTCAAGCAATCTCCAGTCTCAGCTTCCCAGGTAGCTGGGATTACAGGTGAGCCCTTTTGGGACTAGGCCTTGCTATGTGCCCCCAGCGGGACTCGAGCCGCAATCCCTGGCCCCAGTCGCGGCTTCCTAGGCTGCCATCTACAGGCATGTGCCACCATGCCCGGCCTTGGGGTCACTTTAAAGATCTTAGCAAATACTCTTGGGAGCACACATCTGCTGAGGTGATATTTTCTGCAAAAAATAAATAAGATGGAAACTGTATACTGGAGATCAACAAAGAGAATAAATTTGTTCAGCTTGGTGAGAACTGAACCAAAAAGTTGATTCTTTCTTATTTGACAAACATGGACTATATGACTTTGGCTTCGATTGTTCAGTAAGTTGTCTTCTGGGCAGAAGTCATTCAGTTGACTTTTCTGAGTGATTTGGACATCTGGGTCATTTTAAGGACAATCTAGCATAAAACTCATTTAACAGTCTAAGGAAACCTCAGATGTTGAACTAATATTGTAGACTACACTTAGCTGCAACCTTTGGCACTTGGGGTGGAATTCATTATGTTGGTTAAGATGGGAACTGTTCAACTCCTCCAGTTTATTTGGATTCATAAAATTATGATGAGTGCCTATTCTTTTCTCCTTCCACCTGCAGAGGGCTTGAAGACATGCAAGGTAAGGTTTATCTTGAAGCAAAATGAAGGAGAAAATAGTGGAAGGGAAAGAGAGTGCCAGAACTCCCTGGAATTCAAAGAGGAAGTTTGAGCTCATTATTTTATAATTACAGGGACTATGGGGGCAGTGCCAACACACTGCCCCAGAGGCTCACACATGGCAAACAGATGTATTGCTTATGAAGTCTGAAGAGTGGTATTGTACCCACATAGTTAGAAGTGACCTCAAGTGATTGATCATCTTTGGGTATAAATTTTGTCCTTTATCAACTTAGGGGGCAAAGGTATCATCCACTCTGCTAAGGTGTGCATTATTCCACCTGGGATTTGTAAGATAAAATTGGATCTGCATTCCTGATCCATGAGTGATACAGAAATGATTCTGAATTCAGAAATGATCTAGCTGGAAGTCATACATGGACACTCTGCAAACACCCCATGGCAATTGTCCCATGCAATGGTAGCTGATCACTGCAGATGCAGCTGGTCTCTGTGGTCTCATGTGTAATAACTCCCACATGTTAGCACTTGGACCAGTGGATAGTGACATAATGGCTCATGGTTTGCAAATTAGTATTTCTTGTTTGCAAGGAAGCTCTGAAGGGACCCTTGTAGAAATGTGTTTATTTGAGGACTGAAGTCTGGGCAAGGATACGCTTTGAAAAATTTGGAGACTCTGGGCTTCATCATGGCCCACAAACTACCTAAGTTCTTTACCATATGGTGCATGCCCATGAATATATTTCTGATGATGTTGGAAAGTGAGATGATAGGAAAGCATCGCCAGTTTTAGAAAACTTTGCCATTTCACTGGCCAATTGGGCAAACAAAGACCTTTCAGAGTAGCTTTCTGTTCATCCTATTCACCCAAAATCTGTTTACTTTCTATGCTGATCAGTTCAACTCTGAGATGACTGCAAGTGTGAGCTCTCCTGAGCCATCACAGAACAGAGTCACCTTGGTTCCATGCTAGGGGAACTAAGCAGCTTTTCTCTTGCTGTGGGAGCATCAGTGCTGACCCGGTAGAGAGCACAGTCCCACTTGCTGTACCCACAGGGTCATTTGAATCTCTATAGGGTCCACATAGTAGCAGCTGAATTTCCTGGAGTGCTCACCATGTGCAAGTCATTGGGCTTCTCATGTATAACCCTCCCAGCAACTCTAGGAAATGGATTTTGTTATTATTTTGATATGTGAGAACACAAAGGCTTAGAGAGGTAACTAACGTGTCCAAGGGTGCACATATAAAAAGTGAGTTGAAATAGTCTAGGATGCCAACGCTGTTCTAGTATTAGCTTGCACAAGGCAGATGGACTTCTCAGTGCTTTTCTTCAGCCTTCTGCTCCCCACCCTCACCCCAAGTGCTATTTCTCTAATTTGATCCACTGCAAGACTTGAGTAGGAAGCCTCCTCGGAGAGCTCAGGCCCACCTGCTTTCTTCTTCTCTCCACATTACACCAGTCAATAACAGAGCCCCCACCTTCCTGCCCCCAGTCACTTCCAGTGGCTTCTTTATCACATGTCAGCGAGTTAATGTCCGATCAGCTCTTCATGTCTCAGCTTATTTCCCTACAAGTATAAACCCTTAAGGGTTTTAACTCATCTTTGAACTTCCCTTGACTCTGCTTGGCTGGGAGCTGGATCTGTGTGAAGATCCAGGATAGACTTTCTGACTGATGAAAAAGGAATAGATTGATAAATATTCTGGTTCCTGCTCCCAGAGAAAAAAAATCAACTCAAATACCAGTACCTTTCATTGATGAAGTCCACGTGTTCATACTTGTGCACTCCCCACACTCCTTCCAAGTGTTCATCTTCACCAATTTTTAAAAATTAATTATTTTTTACTGAGGTAACCTTGGCTTACAACCTTGTGTCTTATTTAGAGGATAAGATCACCCTGTCAGATGTAGTTACCACAACTCTTCCACCACTAAAACACCCTAAGTCTCCACCATAGTCCATCATGTTCTCTTCCCACTTTGCTCTTGCTGCTCTCTCTCCCCCATTGGAAGCCTCAATTCTAGAATCCAGTTTCTAGGGTTTGTGGTTGGTTTGCCTTTATTGGCTCTTTGTTTTGTCTATATTTCACATAGAAGCATCACCACCCAGTATTTATCTCCTTGTGATTTATTTAGCTTAGCATAATCCCCTCCATCTCCATCCATGTTGTCTCAAATAACAAGTTTATCTTTTAGACAACTGAGTAGTATTCCATTGGGTATATAATCACATCTTTATCCACTCATCTGTTATTGGGAACTTAGGTTGTTTCAATAACTTGACTATTTTAAGTAATGCTTCAATGACCATAGGAGGGTATCCAACCCTTGGAATTAATGTTCTTATATTCTCCAAGTAGATACCTAGGACTAGAACTACTGGATCATATGGTGGATCCATTTTTAATGTTTTGAAAATCCTTCATACTATTTTCCACAGAGGTTTTACCAGTCTACATTCCCACCAACAGTGAATGATATCTCCTTTTTCTCCACATCTTCCATAGCACTTGCTGTTTCTGGTCTTTTTCATATAAGTCATTCTCACAGGTATGAGGTGGTATCTCCCTGTGGCTTTAAGTGGCATCAAAATGAACTTTCACACCGTATAAAACCAAAGAAGTAGGTAAACATCAAGTTCTTTGTTTCCAGAAAGTTGTAATTCTTGTCATAAATGAGATCTTAGTTAATATAAAAAGACAGATGTAACAACTGAGGCCCAGAGGAAGGAGAAAGATGGCCCAAAGTCACATAGCTGATGAGTGGCAGGGTGGGGACCGGTACCTGGGCCTCCTAATGGATGGAACCTGAGCTGTTTGCCCTATGTGATTAAGGTCAGTAAGAAAAACGTCTTCACTCTCTGAAGGGTTGCTCATAGAACAGGACTTGACCAACTGGGTGTCACCCATCCTGGACCACAGAGAAGCATCATATCCCATCTCTCTTCACAAAGGAAAGCAAGCTGTTGGATTCCTCCCAACAGGATCTCTTCCTCTTCTCAATTCTGTTGTGATTGTGAATATTTTAATAACATAGAGGGATGGGCATTACGTGGAGAAAGGTGTGTAGCAGACCAGGATCTGGTCCTGACTTTGGCTGCTTATGACACATGTGATCTGGGCAAGGTACTTACATCTCTTTTTCTTTCTTGCAAAAGGACAGTTATGAATTAAGGTCAATTATAAGGTGATGCTGCTCTATTTGATTAATTCTAGGAGTAAATAATTGTCTTTATTATCTCTCATTCTTTCATTGAGGGAATCTCATTTTAACGAGTGACAGAATGTGTAGAAGCACCCTTCATGTACCGTGTATATGGGAAGTCCTGTGTGCTTATATTCGTAATGGCTTCTATCTACACATCAGACCCCACAAGGTCAAAACAAGAACTGACACATTTTTGACTCCTTGCTCTACGCCAGACCCTGGATTAAGTACATCAGGTGTATTTATTAGTTTACTTCATAGAACAGACCAATGAAGAAGGTTGTAATGATCCCATTCATTTTACCGCCAGGGAAACTGAATCTCAAACAGTTATGTGACTCACCCAAGATCACATAGCTTGGAAGGTGAGTCCTGAAATAGGCCCAGGTAGTCTGTGTCTAGAGGCAATGCCCAGGAGGCCACTTGCCCATGCCTCTCCTTAGGTGGAGTCTGCAGAGTTCAGGTCTTAGCATCCTTCTGCCAATCTGGCAGTGCTGAACGCTGGGTAGCACTGAGTCAGAGAGTGACCTACTGGAGATGGACCCAGTGAAAAAAAGATGCTAGTCGTGAGTAAATTCCCTTACTGGAGAAAGTCTAGAACTGACACCCATGGCAGCCCTAGGTTATATCCTGAAGAAATCTTAGCTTGAGGAAGTATGGCAGATATGTCAAGGCTGGAGGGGAGGTAGAGGCTCGTTGCTTCCAGCCCAGGATTCATTGTTACGCTTGGTTCCTAGAACTGTTGGCTGGAAAAAGAATGCTTACGA
The DNA here is from genome assembly GCA_004024945.1 of Uropsilus gracilis. Lineage (NCBI taxonomy): Eukaryota > Metazoa > Chordata > Mammalia > Eulipotyphla > Talpidae > Uropsilus > Uropsilus gracilis. The sequence continues at coordinate 19,893 of PVHY01018758.1, read as the reverse complement.
TAAACCCGGAGTAAAGGTGACAGGAATCACTCGCTGGCCTGATGTTTATCTTATGGGCCAGCCGGCCGGGAGGCCATTTACTAGCATTTCATCAGCTGTGCAGGGCTTTCCCCATCGGCTTCCTTCCCAAGTGCTCACAAACTCTGTAAGAGAAGGGGAGGAAATAGGACGTGTGACAGGAGGGATCTCCTGTGTGTCATCCCCCTGCCTGGAGCCAAGAGGTCCTCAAGGACTGGCCTGTTTGCTGACTGCACAGATTTGTGGCCACTTAGCCCAGGGACAGAGCCCGGGGCTGAATAACACCAACATTCATTCATTGTTTTAGTCTCTCCATAAATGACAAAGGACTCCCACTGTAATCTCTTCTATACCAATTTATTATTATCTTTTTACACCGTTCTATGCCCCGAAGTTTCTCCCACACCCTGTCATCTGTGAACTTTCGCCTGAATCTCTTATGCTCATTCCCACTGTGATGTGACCCTATTTTCTTTTTTAATTCATTTTTCTTTCAACTAGGTGCTTTAAAATATTATTTTATTGAGTTGCCAAGGGGGTTTACACAACTAGTTAAATTTTGAGGAAGTGTCACAATGCTCTATGTGTTTATTTCGTACATTCACCACCAAAGACGAGGTGTCATTTTCATTATCAAACTAACCCCCTCTTTGTTTTCCTGTCTCCCCTTCCTTCCTTATTCCTTCCTTTTCAGTTATTTTTGTTGTTTTACTAGTTCTTGTATATGAGAGATGCCACCCAGTAATTGTCTTTCACTTTCTGACTTATTTCTCTAATATACCTCCAGTTCAACCTATATTACTGCAAAGGTAAGATTTCATCTTTTTTAATGATTGAGGAATTTTCCACTGAGTTTCTACAGAGAAACTTCTTTCCCCAGCCTTCCTCTGTGGGCATGTGGTGGCTTCTGTGCCATGGCTGTTGTAAGCCATGCTGCCGTGAACATAAGGGTGCGCACGCATGTGGCCTTTTAGATAAATGTTTAATGTTTGGATAAATACCCAGGAGTGATATTGCTGCATTACACAGTAGTTCTAGATTGTTAAGGAATTGCCATACTGTTTTCTAGAGGCTGGACTAGTTTACATTCTCATCAATAGCAATATCACTATTCTAGCCTATCATATAAGTAAATTATGATCAATGTAACATTTTAATGCAAATTTTATAATATAATTATATTATATCCTATTAGTCTACTGTCATCCCCTATCACATGTCACATCATATTGTGGTATTTTGATGATTATTTGGGAGGAATCTCCTTAAAATTTGCTCTAAGGCTGCAGGTTTACTTACATGTTTCTGGGCCCAAGTAGTGATGCTCAGAATCTCATTCTTCTCACCTTTGCTGTGTCACACCAGGGCCTGGGAAAAACCTCAGAGAGGTCACCTAGCAGTGGCCAGACTTAGCTATCTTCACAAGGCCCCATGGGCAGATCTTCTCACACAGATGGTCTGCTGGGGCCCCCTCCCTGGTCAGTGTCTGAAGCACCAGGTCCATGAAGGAAGCCACTCCCTGGACTAAGATGTCCTCGCCTTGTGGAACTGAGCTTCTGTTCATTTCTTTTGGTCCTGTGTATCTTCTGCTTGGATCAGCTACTCCCCTTGAGTTAAAGCTCCACCCTGAAGATGCTCCCAGGAATTGTTTTGGTGTGAGGAGACAGGATTCATAGTGGCCTCCTGCTACCAGAGCCCTGGGGGGTTGGGGGGACAGGCTGCTGAGTGCATGTCAGTGTGGCAGAGGAGAAAATTTAGGAGACTACTAAGTTCTGCCTGATCACCAAGCAAGGCACACTGGGCCCCAGTATTCTGGACACAAGGCAGTTATGGGAGGGGTACCCAGTTTCAGATGGGGCTTCCATTGAGCTGCTTGACCCTCCCTTGTTAGACAGCTATGGACAATTACAAGCAGCAAGGGGCTGTCTAGAGTCATGGTGATTTATGGGGCTCTAGAACAGCCCTCAACTACCCCCAGCCCATTGCTGTAACAAAATAATGCTTATAAATTCTGGTGAAGAGGGAGTGAACAGATTCTGCCATTCTACAGTAAGAGCAGAGGCATAAATAACATGTCCACCAGGTTTCCGTATGGTGTATCACTTTTCTCCTGTGCGCCTGATAGGCCCATCTCATTTCAAACAAGGTAAATTGTTGAGAGCCAGCAGTGACGTATCCAATGGTCCCGAGGGGGAGGGTAAAAAGACCTCGACACAAGTGGCTCACAGCCCCTCTCTCTCTGGACTGTAGCCCCAGTTTATTTTGCACCAAACTTTTATAGTCATCAACAAACCATCAACAACAAAGGGGTTTCACCTGAAACTTCTCAAGTCATGGCCAAACCTACTCCGCCTGAAGGTGGTATTCCAATTAGGCAAACATTCAGCAGCTTTATCAAGACGGGCCAATAATGAGAGCACACACAGCTCCCGACAGTAAATGAAAATGACGGATTTTCTACTAGCTGGGTGTGGAGATGAGATTCAAGGTGGTCCCCTAAGTATACATTTCATCATCATCTTCTTTTTTTTTTTTTCCTGCTGTTTACATGTGTAGGTATAAATGGCTATAAAGGGCAAAGGGCTTCCTGAGGGTGTGGGAGAGCAGTAGGACTATATTGCTAGGTGACAGGAGATGCCCAGTGAAACTTGAATTTCAGATGAAGAACAAGTCACTTTTTTTCTTTCTTAGAGCCACATTCACCTTAAAACATTATTTGCTGTTGATCTGACATTCACCTTCAATTTGGCATCTGCATTCCTTTTGGCTGAACCTGACACTCCTCCCCAAGGATTATGGTTTCCAGGACAGGAGATCAGGGATCTGGAAATATGATACGAGACTCAAAATACCATGCCAAGCTAAGACTACATCCGTTACCCCAAAGGACATGTGGGAAAGGCTGTTACCTCTAGAAGCATAAACCAGGAAGAGGGAGGGGAGGAAGGAGAGGAAGCTTGCAGGGAAGGAAAAGAGGCTTAACATCAGTCTAAGAGGGAAGGATAGTGTCAAATGTGTGCAGTTTCCATATGGGAAGATGAAAATGTCTGGAGTGGATGTACAATAAATGTGCAAATGTCCTACTGCCCTGGAAACATCCAGTTAAGCAGGGTCAAAATAAACATGTGCATGTGTAATTATGTAAAATGTACATATTTCTGCCATATATGTGGCATATATCATATGTGATATGGTTTTTTTCCACAATTGAAAAAAGATAGAATTCCATCTGAGGCCTCACCATGTCCTTAAAAGAGTTCAGGAAGGACTTAGAGCCCATGTCCAGGTTGCTCCAGAGGAGAAAATTCTAGTTGAAGTTCAGATGACCTTTTGCTGCTCAACACCTAGCCCAAAGGGACCAGGAGTTTAATGCCAGCTGAGAGGGGTTAACAGTACTCAGTTAAGGTCACACTGGAAAGAAGCTCAAGTCTTCTGGTCTCCAAGGTGGGACTGGTCCTCTGCCTTATATAGAGATAAAAATATGGTGTCCTGCTCTCTCCCTCCTCCCTCCACCCCCTGCCTAATGAGCTAATGTCCCAAAAGAGCTTGGGTCTCTTCTCAGAAGGATGCCCTATAAATACAGCATCCTCTGGCTAACTGGGACTCTGGGGTGATGGGCAGATCACCAGAAGGATTCAGATCGGGGAGAGTCCCTGGGGAACTTAAATTTAGTCCAGGCATCTCAGTTCAGACCACTGGCTATCTCAGGCCTATTCCCTGCCATCTCCAGGAAAATACTGATTGGTAATTTGGGGCCTTTCTTTACCTGTGAGCATCATGGATTCATATTCAACTTTGGACACAGAGTATGGAGTTTTGTGAATGACAGTCAGAAAACCTCCCCAGTCCTCAGTGTGAAGTGCTGGGACTTGCTAAATTCAGTCCAGACAGAGCAGCTGCTAAGACAGACCTTACAAGGAAGTCAGCAAGGCACGGGGTGAAGGCGGCAGCTCTCAGTCCACCACAGGAACAGGCATCAGCAAACTCGGGAACTTGATCTTCACCTTCTCTAAAGGAACCAACACAGTAATCTCCTGTCACACAACCACACAAACAAGCACCTCTTTACTACCTTCAAGTGACATTCGTAGTTATTATAACTCACGGACACACATCACTTTAAAAAATCAGTATCATACCGGGCGTGGTAACGTGCGTCTGAAATTCAAGCGTTGGGAAGAAAGAGACCGGGGATCGCTTGTGTTCGCGGATCGCTTGTGTTCGCGGGTTCGAGACTACCCCGGGCAATATAGCAAGACCTGGTCTGGAAAAAGCAGCCGGGTACGGTGGCGGGCACCTATAATCCCAGCTACCTGGGAGGCTGAGGCTGGGGATCGCTTGAGTCCGCGGGATTGGGACTACCCCGGGCAACATAACAAGACCTAGTCTCAAAAAAAAAAAAAAAAAAAATCAGTGTCGTGTCATGCTTTCACTATGGGAAAAATAAAAGGGAAGCCGCTTGAATTAGTCTCAGTTTCTATATATTGTGCTCAGGCACAACTCCATGAAGAAACATGGAGGCGCATTGCAGTACTTGCCCCTACAGTGGATTCCCTCTTATCCATGAGCTCTTTGTAGCCAAGGATTATGTTCTATTCATTTCTAAAGTCAGCTCTCAAGTCCCAGTTTAGAATTGGCATCCAGAGCGTCCCTTCACAACATTTAGGGGTGAAGTCCGCTGCTGCTATTATCACTGCCCAGGAAGCACCCACAAGGGGGCAGTACCGAGGGCCTGGCGATGGCTCGGTCCCTCCCGCCAGGGAGACCGTGTTTTAGGAGGCTCCGGGGAAAGGCCATCAAGGTGCAAGAGAATTGCAGTGATCTCTACCAAAAAGCTAGACAAGACCGTGAAATGTAGAAGGCAGAGTGGAAGTTAAAAAGCAAACCTTTTTTGTTTGTTTGTAGAAAAAGAACACTTTTTTTTTTAACTTTTGGAGTTTTGGGGGAAATTTTTGGAGTTTTAAAAAATTGGAAAACATGAAGAAATAACTTTTTTGGTCAAATTTCCTTTGCTCTTCACTACGAATACTTATATCTTTAGTTTCCCACACATAATTTTATTAGCAAATCAAGAAATACAAATAATTCTATTAAGGAACACATATTGTTAGGCAAGCTAAAAGTAAAATTCATGTTATTTCCTCTTATTCACCTCCAAATCTTGATACCTCTCTCCCTCCACCCTAGTAATCATCATATATGGATTTTTAAATGTTTTTGAGCAAGGGTTATTTTCTTATTTGTCATTATTGTTTTGCTAGATTTTTTTTCATGAACAATGAATTGATGATCATACAAGCATCAAGATATTTTCTTGATGACCCACAACTGACCCTGGGATGGAACAGGATTGGATGGAGAAGGTATAATTGGGGACCATAGATTAAAGAATTCGTGGCATCCACTTATACTGAGAGACAGAAAATAAGAGAAGTGACTTTTTCAGGGGCATTTTCTAGGTCACCTTTTAGAAAGAGGACCTGGAGTGCTTTAACATGTCAAGAGAGAGAGCCCACAGGGTGGAAAGTGGAGAAACCCTGTGGACGTCAGTGACCCTGCCTGGGTTTCAGTGGTGCAAGCAGGTTGCTGCTCAGGCATCAAGCTTCACTCTTGGGGTTTGAAGTTTCTCACCCTCAGCACTGCAGATCTTCGGGACCAGACTATTCTTTGTGGTAAGAGGCTACACTATGCTCCACAGGCTGTTTAACAGCTTCTCTGGTTGTTGCTCTCTCTGGATGCTGTCAGATGTCCCTCACATGTCCAGACCCTCCCACTGAGGACCATCACCTCAGGGGTAAATGCCTGCTTCACACACTCAATAGGACAGCCCTCCACAAATCAGGGCTATTTGTGATCATCACCCTTTGCGTGTATTTGGTGTTGGGGATGGCTTGTGAATCCTCTGAGTGATGAATTCCCTCCTGGAATGTTGTTGGAACAACATCACATCTGAGATCAACTTCCCACATGGTATTGGAGTCCTGTTATGCACTGACTATTTGTGTGTCCTCAAAATTCACGTAGTGAAGTTCTGACCCCAGTGGTACTATAATTGGAGTCAATTGAAATCACACAGTATCTGGAGGTTGTTAAGATTCAATGAGGCTATAAGGGCAGGACACCAGTCCTATAGGAAGACAGAGAGATACCAGAGAGGGCTCTGTCCCTCCCCTCCTCCCTCCCCCTCCCCCCACTTCCACTCTGTGTTTCACATCCAGACACAGAGAAAAGACCATATGAGGGCACAAGGAGGTGACGCTTTGAAAACTAGGAAGAGACGCTTCACCAGAATCTGACTCGGTGGGACCTTGACCTTAAACTTCCAACCTCCAGGCTGCTGTTTAAGCCTTAGTCAGCAGTGTCTTGCAGACACTGTCTGGGGCTGGGCCTCCCCAGACCCACACAGTCTCCAACCAGGAGTGTGAGTCAGCCCCTCAAGGTCCCCCAGAGCTGCCTTACCATCACCGGGTAGAGATGGTGGCTTGTGGGATGCAAACCCTCCACCGGCACCAGAAGGGGGGGGACACTCATGGTCCTTATCAAAGCAAGGACTGATCAATCATTGATATTTGTGATAAACCCTGCAATGTTGAGGCCAGCGATCCCCCCAGCCAACAGCCCTCTTCTCTTTTAGGGCAACCTCAGGAGTAACGCTCAAAGATTTGGGGATATTTAGGTCAATCGATAGATACTTTTAACTGGACTGTAAACTCTTTGGGGAATGTACAAAATTTGGTGTTGAAAACTATGTGAAATGTAAAATGACCAGCTTTCCCTACCAGGCTGCGTGAATGGCCAGTTTTCTTTCCATCCATCTGGCCCTGCCCCAGCCCGCCAGCCAGCCTCCTAACAGTGCTCCCCACACACAGTGTCTTCCAAGACACTTAGGAGAACCCAGTGATTTCCCTAAAGGCCCTCTCTGGACTTGGGTCCCCTAGACTCAGCAAGGGCGGCAGGGGGTTGGGGGGGTGGGGGTGTCAGTTCACAGGTCTGTTGATGGGGAAGCACAGAAGGAAAAGGTGTCACGTGAGAGAGGAACTGGAAGTTGTGGCTGCTGGTCCTGGCTGTGCGACCCTGGGCAGGAAACTTAAACTCTCGGGGTGTTTTCCTGTTTCAACCTCTAAAAGGATTGTTCCTACTTCACAGTCTCTCAGGGCAACTCTTCCTATCCTCCCCTTGTGTTTTTCAGAATGTCAGGATCACCTGGGGGTTCTCCGCGTGGAGGGGCCTTCTGAGCCCCACCAGCCCCCTGGACCAGACCCTCTTGAGCACAGCTGGGCTATCGATATTTTCACAAACTTTTGGGTGATTCTTTCAAAAATGCAACTTACTGAGGGGAATAGAGACTCCTTGTTCACCCACCTAGTCCAAAATCGAACCCAGCGCAGAGACAAGGTGTTCGATAAATATTTCTTGGTGGGTGAATGCTGTGGGGGCGGAAATTGGCGGTTTGGCTTTGTCCTAGGCAGGTGGGGAAAAGCGTTGCTCTCTTCTTCCTTCTGGGTCAGTTCCCTTAATTGCCATAGATCTATGAGAGCCACAGTGCCATGGACCTGTAACCTCAGCAGCACCATGGGTCTGTAATAAGCCACAGGGCCACGCGTCTGTGATAATCCGCAGTGTCTGGGACCGGTCAATAATGTTGATGACACAGGAATAGACTTTCTGTTTCCCCCTCCTGCCTCCTTGAGAAGCAAATCAAGTTAAGTCAAAAGTCAACCACAACCCAGAGATTTGCTGTCAGTTTTAATAGGAGGGATGGAGTCAAACAGTTGAGAAGAACGTATAAAAAGACCTTTTTCACTTTCCGCTGGAACATGGTATGGTTTGTGCATAGCACATACAAATTAAAAAAATAGAAGTATCACATTTGACAAGCACATGACTGAACACATTCTGAGTTTCCCCACGCGCTGACCCTGAGCTTGAGGACAGCGCTGCGCCGGGGCCCAGCCTGAGGTACTTGCTGATTTGTAGAAAGGGAAACCCAGGGGAGGACATGGCTGGCGATTGCTGGCATCTCAGTAGTTCAGTGAGGTATACGAACCTGGTTCTGGGGGGGGTGTGTCTCTGCACACTGGGTAGATTTGGGGTGTGCTCTAGGGTCACTGCGCCTCCTGTTCTGCGGAGAGGGGCAAGTGTGGGCCAGAGCACTTCTGTCTGTTCTCTGGCTTGTCCCAACAGCTTTGGCATCTTTCCAGAAGGCAACAGAACAAGGGTGGCTAGTTCCTTACCAGGAGGGAAACGGGACTGATACCAGAGACTGCTTTGCAAGTCCAGGAGGGGTAAATGACAGAGATACCTGCTCAGTGATGCCCTACCCCACATCCTGGAGCTGAGATTGGGTTAAAGAGGGTGCCCTCATCGAAAAGAATGGAAGGAGTCAGAGGGCAGAGAGGATAGTGATATCCTGTTGCTTTGGGTGGATACATCTACCTAAAGATTGTGGGGCCACATAGGCAAAGGCCATAGAATGGACCCTGAGGCAGAACTTCAGCTCATGTGCTTCCCACTCCCTTCTTCATTCAGGACTTGCATAAATGAGAGCTCGGAGGGTCTAAGGTCAGGGTTGCAAAAGGAACCCAGAACCAACCTGGGAAGGAGAATGCCAGACTGCCCAGGATAGATGTGGGATAGGAAAGAATTTCAGGCTTGGAACATCGGCCTAGGGAGAAGCCCTTATGTCAAAAAGGAGAAACATTCATAGCCTGGATCAGATGACAAGAGGATATATCTTTCTCAAACCTGGGAGTGCCCCTGAGGAGGGCCGGCTGGCATGTTTGCTACAGGTGGGGCCACCATGGCAGGGGAGGCAGTGGAGGCTGGGCATAGGGCATTAAGCACCAGACTAAACATGGCTTCCAAGGAGGTTCAGAAATGCATGGGAAGTGTTGGGGAGGCGTGTGAGAAGGCAGTGAACAAGTGACAACATGAACATAACAGCAGCTCCAAGAGGACAGTCTTCTGCCCCCCTCTATTGTACTGAGGAGGGTGCAGATTTTAGTGCCTGGGGACCCCCAACTGTTTCTGAGCTAACCACTTCCCTGAGAAGTGAGAAGTCTGTCTTCGAGGGTGTGCTGATAGGCTGCTCTCCCCTTTACTATTTGCTTTTGAAGAGGGAAGAGCCCAAGGACCAGAGTCCTTAGACCTCCACATCTGTGTGCAGTTACCAGAGGAGGCTCAGTATAGAAGAGAGACAATTAATTGGCTACCAAACTCTATAAGCCGGGGGTATAGCTTGGGATTTCAGGGGATGGAGGATTGCGGTCATTCCTAGAATAGTCTCAACAGGTAGGTGGGGTTCACTTGTGTTTCCTGCCTATGCCGCACAGCCTGCAGCCCGCTGGAGGCTCTAGCAGCTGAGCTCAGCGCAGTAGACAGTCAGGCAGGAGTGCACGGCACCCTACCCAGACAGCAGCAGAGAGAACTGAGAAGCCCCTCTTGTTTCCCTTTGCTCCTGCCCCTTTGCCCAGAGAATTGACTTTTCTTTAGCCCATATCAAAGATGAATGAGAAAGCCTTTGGGAGAATTCCTGCAGATGGGGAGGATTTTAAAGAGTCAGTGATGCATCCCCATATCCAGAGGTGATCCTTGGGTCCCAGCACCAGCTGGAACAGGGAACAGACACCCCACTCTGGTTCAAGGCCTGACCCAGACAATGGATGTGCCTGACCCAGACCATGGATATATATGCCGATGCCACCATGCTGGATGGGCTTGGAGCCTGGTTGACCTTAGATGTGTCACCCTTCTCCTCCCCCAGTGTGAGAGATGGAGTGAACACTTGAGGAAACGTCTCCTCAAGATTTGTCGAGCTCATTGACGAGCCTCTAGGGAGATGCAGGAAAGACCTAGCATCCAGGGCCTCAAGACTCTCCCTAGAAGAGTGTCCCTTCTTGCACTGCTTGAGTGCAAAGATCTAGGGGAAAAGCAACTAGTGGCCAGGGAACAAACACTTTTTCTCCCATCCAGCTGGTGGTCTGTCTGTCCACTCAGTCTTCTGACACCCCCACCGCCTTCCACCAGGAGCTCTTGGTGACCTCAGGTTCTGAGGGCCTCTGTTTCTGTTAAAGAAGTGATTGCTCAGGATGAAATAAGATTTCCTGAAAGACAGTCAACTTCACCCTCTGCCTCCGCGTTCTTCAAATTCTGCAAACAGTCCAAATCCTGCATTTCAAATTCTCTAGTCAAGAAGGACCAGGCTTGTCCCCCACACATTTATCCCACAGCCCAGTTCATTCCAGTTTTCCCCCAAGGCTTGACTCGGCATGTACTTCTGAGCCCTCCAACTGTTCCACGTTCCCTCACCTTGGGGTACCATTTCCCAACACACCAGCACACATCCTCCTGATATTTGCTGGGCAGGAGAGGTGGCTGGTCACGTCTCCCTGAGCACCTATCTCCTGCTTTGGCTGGGGTCTAGCTACAGATAGACACATATGCAGAGAGAGAGAGAGGCACGTCCAAGATGAAGGCGTTTGCAGCAGGTGTGGGGCAGTGGTCTTGTAGCAGCTCCCCCTCCCCCCCACCCAGGAGCAGCAGAAGGTCATTCTGTAGCTCAAAGGTTCCCCACTGCCGAAAATATTTGTGCTCCAATCTGGCTCCCTCTGGTTTCAGTTTTAGGAACAGTTCAATGGTTCAGGAATCTGAAGGCTGCAGGCAGACAACATTTATAGTCACTTAGGGAACCTCTGCTTTAAATACTCTCAAAGGACAAGAGGCAAGAAGGCGCGGTAGGGCAAGAAACTGCTCCAGCTTGGCTGCTGGTTTCACAGGATTATCACTCTTCTCCGCCTGGTGGGGGTCAGAGGGGCAAACTCTGGAGGTCAAGGTGCCCATGCTACTGCATCCAGGCACCCGCGTGTGTGCGAGATGAGGATGACCAAGAAGGAAGTGAGAGTATCGGGTGAGAACTTGGGTGAAGTTCCTGGACGTAGCTGGAGAGGATTCATCATCTGTGATCCAAAGCCTCTCTACTTCCTTCATGCCCTATTTTGCGGCCCCTCACCCTTTGCCAAAGAGGTTGCCATTATTAGGATCCTTGTCATCTGAGGTTAAAATAAGATCCGGTTCAACGTGAGGAAGTTTCGGGCAGGAGGCCTGGCCCTGGCTTGTTCTTGGTGCCACGTGTCACCCTGAATCCTCCAGGCAGAAGGGCCCTCCATAGAACATCCAGTCCCTTTCTCGGCTTCCAGCAGGCCTTCCCCAGCTACCCTAGACAACACTCGGCCCCTTCCCCCAAGAAGGGGATCCCTTCTTCCCCAGTTTGCCTGACACTGTCCCCAGAGCCTTCCCGGGCAGAAAGTGTGTCATGCTGATCACTGTCTGGTCTACAGTTAAATCTCCCCCTTCCTCTCCCCCTTCCCTGCACTTAGGGGACTTTCCCTGCCACCCTTGCTACCCTGTAGTCAGCTTCTCTGAGTGAAGCATCAGCAACTGGAAAGAGGCAGCCTCAGAGGATACAATCATCTTGCTGGTTTGACAAGTGACCTTGCAGGCAGAGCGGCTCCTGCAGTGAGGATGCTGGGAACTAGAAACCCGATGCTCTGAAATGCCTTTGCTGTGACAATGTATGCAGAGAGGTATGGGACTACACCAGCACACACATGCTCCCGGCCTGGCCTTTCCTGTGCACCTGGTCACATTCCACGGTGTCATTTGTGTCATCTTTCCTCAGTCAGATCAGAGTGCAGGCCACTCTACAATGCTGGTTGCAGCCCCTCGCCTGGGTGGTTGCTATTGCTGCCAGTGGCCCCAAGGAGTCATGGAGAGAAAGGGGCATCTTTCACGTGTGCAAAATTCCAGTGGGAAAGATGTTGCTTTCACCTGCGAGTATTCTTTCATCGCACTTACATCCTGGGAAGGAAGTGGGTAACGGTCATGATAGGGGACACCTTGCTGCCCCGTTTCACCCGGCCATATTTGCTCAACGCGATGTAGGTCCCTCGGTATAGGTCTGACTCGTAGGCGTTATAGTTGTTGGGCAGGAGGATTTCTCTGAACTTGCATTCCTCTTGGAAGCTGGGCTGTGAGAGAAATGGCCAAATAGCAAAGCTCAGTTATAAATGGAGAGTGTGGCCACCCCCTGCTTCCCTCCAGCAGGAGATTTAAGCCTTTGGAGAGCAGCATGGGGAAAGGCTAGAAATGGAGGAGACCCCTCCGTGCTCCCCTGGTCCCCTGTATCCTTCCCTCCTTCACCAGGATGAAAGCCCGGCCTAGGGACCTGGATGGGTGATCAGTGTCTCATGGCTAGAGTGAAAGCTGGGGAATTCAGGCCTCCTGATTTTCTGTTCAGGGCACCTGATGGTACTTTATTCCATTTAGGGAAGGGACTAGAAATAGATATAATGAGCTGGTTTCCCAAGGCCATGGCAAGAGGGGGTCTAGAAGGGCACGATGTGAGTGTACTTCCTCCTGGCATGACCTTGGGCAGGCCCTGTCTCCCTCAAACTCAGCTCCTTTTTCTGCAAACTGCATGGTGTAGGGAGCAGGCAGATGAATGGAGAGAGAGGTGAGCCCAGGTCTTCTCCAGAGTTCTGCTATCTATGTCCTCTGTGTTCATTCTCCCCTCTCTATTTCCTCAGTGTTTCCCAGCCTGAGTCCTAAGGATGCCAGCCTCTCAAGAATCCCATTCTGGGTTTAATCTGAGTCCAGAAGATGCCTCAGGCCTCCTAAGCTGTCTGAGTTCTCCAGGAAAGTGCAAGAACAGCAATGGTGAGAAGCAGTGATTCTTGTGGGCCAAAGACCCTGACTATTCATGTGGCAGGTGGTGCCACTGAGTCTAGGGTCAGTGACACATTGCCCTGTCGGTGCTAATTTGGTGAGGAGTCTGTGAGCACCTGTTTGGCGATGAATGCCGACATCCTGCCCCGCACCAGCAAGTTCATTCCCAATAAATCACTCAAGTGACCTGGTGTTCCTAGAAAAGAGGGCCTTGCCCTCCCCAGGGAACCCTGGATTCCTGCCTAGGGAGGCACCAGGGAAACTGCCCTGGGCTTTTCATAGGAAGGGACAAGGAATCTAGAGGCTGAGAGAGCAGGGTGGGAGTAAACAGGCCTGACACCTAGTCTTTAAAGGAATAGAGATGGTAGAGAAATAGCTGGAACAAGATTTTGGGCTCTTTCCTGCAGAGGCCATCATCAATGAAAGCATACTGGGTGACTGATGTGTTTACTAGAGGCTCCTGACCTTCCTTAGGGGAATTGCCTTGGCTGGGGTGGCAATGGGGGATGGGCGAGAGCCTCTTCTTGTAGCAGGGGTTGGGAATGGTGATGAGAAGAGCTGGTTCATCAGGGTGCCCCTTCCTGACCGCTCAGAGGACACTTAAAATCCTGTGTGATCCCTACACAGTTTTTTTTTCCAATAACTCCAAGTTCTCCAATGCAGCAATTGTATCTTCAGGTACATCATGCAGCATGAAAGACAGAACTGAAACATGGATAGCCCCACCCCAATGGAAGCAGGACAGCAAGCAAAGGGGTGCCATGGTCTAGGGGACCCCTCCCAGCCTTCACCTACACTTCTCGCCTTTCCCTTTTCCCCTCATCCCTAGTTTATTGTTTACAGAGCATTTTCACACATGTCCATATGTTTGAGATGAATGGATGGGCTCCTTGCTGCTGCATCAGGGCGTTTTGGTTTTCACAAACTTTTCCTTTCTAGGGAACCTGGTTAATATGTGAGGACCAGGTGAAAGAAGGAATAACATAAAGGCTGGGGAATTCACTAACAAAGGAGATAGAGTGTTCTGTCCAATATCTTTGTGACCTCTTGGCTATGTAAACTCGATCAAATCTTTTAACCTCTAAAGCCTGTTTCCTCATCTATAAAATAGGGGCTGTAAGAACAATTGGGAATGAGAACCCACTGAGATATTGCACGGAAAGTCCTTGAGGGTCTGGAATGAGCAAAATCAAAAGTAACTGTTATGACTAATTATTTTTCTTGTACTGAATCATAAATTGCTTATAATTGAAAGACTTTGTCCTACTCTGCAAAACCTCCTGTGAGTTATTGAAAAACTTAGTGCTTAAGCTCTGTAGCTCCTGACTGAATGAGTGTGAGGCAGGGAGTTGTAGAAAGAAGAGCACAGCGCTTGGAGGAGCAGAGGCTAAGGCTCCTGCTCCCTAGGTCTGTGCCTACCTGGGTGTGGGGTGTAAGGGTATGCATAGAGCCCTGGCAACTAAGAATAGAGAAACTCAGGACAGATCATGAAAATTAAGTGAGAAATAAAGTTACACCGATTAAATGTTCAGCTCAGGTCAATGAACAAAATCAAGAGTTTCAGAAGCAGATCCAAACATATGTGAGAGTAAAATAAGAAATAGTTCTGAAATCAAGACAAAAGCAGCACATCTATCACTGGAGAAAATAAGGTGTTGGATAACTAATTTCAGTTAATAGATAAATTAAATACAATAAAATTTGATCACGACCTCACTATTCCAAAAGGAGCAATGATTTCACTTTTAAAAACAAGAATTGTGAAAGTGCAGCAAAAATTTTTTCCAAAAATAACCTGAGTCAAGAATCTCTAAGTAGGATAGCTAATTGGAAGTCATAATAAAAAACAAAAAGAAAAAAGAAAAAAAAAGGACAAATTCTGAAAGATTGTCTTAAACAAAATTAAACTATCAATAGCAAACAGGTTAAAAAGTATTTATAAAGCATATATATCAACGTATATCTTTTGTTACTTTGATCTGAACCCTTAACTCATTGAAAAATGGACAATGTCTGCAAATACACAGGCACAGAAAAAAAATTCCCAAATAATATTTCAACATAAGAAAACAGAGAAAAATGCAAATCAGAACTTTGTTATATTTCAGTGAAAAAAGTGTTGGATAATATCCTTGTACCTGCGAGGGCAAGCAGACCAGGAGTTTGCCTTAAAAGTCCATTGGTGTGGATGCTGAAGGGTATCTATAGAGTGATTGACAGTACCCATTAACAACTGAAAAACAAATATAGCTTTGAGCAGTAATTTCAGTCTAGGAGTTTACTTACACTGGTACATTTGCACATGTGTAAATAAGAGACTCATTTTCTCAATTATAGCAAAAGACAGAAGACTATTGAAGTATCACAACTTGGGGCATGTTTAACTCAACGACTGCAGATCCACCAGTGAAAGAGTAAGAAACTCCTTCGGGTGGTGGTTTGAAGTGATCTCAGAAACATGTTAAATGGAGAAGAAAGGTTGAAAACAGCATGGAGAGTGTGCCCCTGTGTGTATGATTTTAAAAAATGACAGCAGTGACAGCAAGCTCTACATGGAGTAACACACATGTGTTAACATACATGTTAACAGCAGCTGCCAGGGATAGGGACTAACAGCAACAGTGGAACTTTTTTTCTGTGGAATATTCTTTTTCTGAAGTCATATGTGTGTATTCTATATACACAGACAAAGATTATTTAAAATGGAGAAGGAGTCCAGGGTGGAAGGCTATTCAGGAAATGGAGTGAGAAAATATTTGTCTTAGAAACTGGGGGTCTCTTCCTTGCTCTGTTTGAACCCCTTACCTCCCCTTTCCAATTCCCAGATCCTCCCTGTGTTAATCATGGAAAGTGAACCACACTGTGTCAGTGTTCAGAAGAATTCATTTCTGATAGGGGAATGGCTAAGGGGAGAGATTTCTTGTGTTTGCAAACCCTGTTGAGGTTTGGAGGCTGAAGGCAGAGTGAGGAGCTGAGGTGTTCAGGAAGTATTTGCTCTGGGCTAGAACGTATCCACTCTAAGAAGCCAACCTTTCTGGACTCTGGGTCTCCTTGAATAACCTAAATGCATAGACAGTGGCTATGTGCATACACTTTGTTCACATCAGAACCTAACTCTTTAAGTGCCCCCCCCAGTTTTGTTTCCTACCTTTTTTTCCCTTGCCCCTTTTCTCAGCCTATCTCACATCCCTAGACTTCCCCAGAATCTCATACAAATCCAAAGTGATTGAGAAGTAGATGAAGTTTGCTTCAGCAATGCTTGCTCTTCTGCCTTACCCTTGCCCATTCCATTTGGCACCCACTCCCTGCCATCCTGGGGTTCAGGTGATTATCAGACCCATGACAGAAGGCCAAGACAAGTGCCCTGGAGGCTTGCATGCAGATGGAGCTTCGGGCCGGGGGACTCCTTGGCCCAGACAGATGCTCTAGTGGACCTGAGCTCTGAGTTCTCACGGTTCAGGAATGTTGGCTCCTCAGCTCTGGTGAGAAAGCACTCATGCCAAGTGAACACCGTGTTAATAAAAGTAGCTACCGTATATTATTACTTGAACAAATGAAAATAATTCCGCAGGATCACATTTCCTGAGCCTGCGGGCCTCCAACTCCAGTGTGACAATGTCTTGAATTCCATATAGGGCTAATCAGACTCATGTGAAACTGAGCTGCAGAACATTTATCTATGACTATGACTCTGAGCAAAAGCACTTTGCAGAGGGTAGACATATTAGTATTTCCACATGAGTTACTTGTGGCAAAAATGCCCCTAAAGGTCTGGGGTAGAACAGACATCCTCTCTTTGTCTTTGGGCATGGCTGGGTCATACTGGTTTCTGGAGGTACATTCTTGTCTTTAAAGTACTTGGGCCACTAGCCTCTATCACTCCTGTGGTGTGTGTGTGTGTGTGTGTGTGTGTGTGTGTGGAGGGAGCAGGATTAAAGATCTGGGCAGTGATAAATAACCCCCGTAGCCCTCAGTGTGTCTCTGTTCTTAGCTGCAAAGAAGATGTAACATCCAGCAACTCTGAAGAGGTCTGCATATTCTAACTTCTTGTCCTAACACGCATTTGCTATGGCAACTTAGAAGTGTTTGAAAGTACTTTCCCCCGGCATGTTCTTCTCACTCCTGCACAGCTCGCTGTAGCAGGCAGGCCACAGACAAAGCCTCTGCTCTGCTAGATGAAACAGCAGGAACTGAGCAAGGGAGACTGGCCTCCTCTCCCCCAGTAAAATGCCCCAGGTCATCAAGCTCTCTCTGGAGGAGGTGGTGTGTGCAAGTTGCCCTGTGCTACCCTGAGAAGGAGGTAGACACAGTCATATTAATAGAGCTAAAATGGCCGGGCATGCTGGCGCATGCCTGTAAGCAGCAGCCTAGGAAGTCGGCAGCCAGGGATCGCGGTTCGAGTCCCACCTGGGGCCCATAGCGAGACCTAGTCCCAATAAATAGCTGGGCGTGGTGGTGTGTGCCTGTAATCCCAGCTACCTGGAAAGGTGAGGCTGGGGATTGTTTGAGTCTGTGGTACCACGGGCAACATGAGGCTGCAGTTCCATGGGCAAAAATAGTGAGACCTAGTCTTAAAAAAAAAAATCCTGCCTAGATAAAGATCAAGTTCCTAGGCAGGCCAAAATAAAGTAGAGCTAAAATCATGCAAAAGCACCACTGAATTCCTAGGACCTTTTTATCACTCTGACGTTTCCTCAAAGGATTCTGCTAGAACCGCTGTAGAGACCCTTGATTTATTATTTTAATTTTAAAAAGAATCAGGGAGATTGGAATCTGCTGATCTCTGTCTCAAACTGCTCCAGGGAGTGCTGAGGTCGGGGAATATCAGGGACTTTGCCCAAAGGCAGCTGGAAGGTGGGTAGGGTAAGTGCTGGAACTCTGGCACCAGTCTGTACCCCAAATGCCTTAATCTTACCCACATTAACTGAGGAGCCCCAAGCCAGGCCTGCACACAACTGTGCTTGGATCTGGGACCTGGAGGATCCAATCAGAGCCTGGTCTATAAAAATGAGGCTAAAGATCTGGGGCTTAGAAAGTATGCCACAGAGCACCCAAAGAAGTAAACAGTAGGTGCTCAATAGTGGGCACTTCCTTACATAGCCCAAGGAGGGCGGAGCATAACTCACTGCTCTGAAGTTCTGCGCCCCTCTTTCCTAGAGATGAGACTTAGAAAGGGCTGTTTTTCCTAGGTGGGATTTCTCTGAGCACAGGTTGTCCCGCTCCCCCTCTCCCAGCCTGCCCTTCTCCCCCCAAGACAAATCCCATTTAGGCCTCAGCAGCTGAGCCCCTCCAGAGGAGGCTGCTCTAGAGCCTTAAAGGGGAATGGTATGAATGAAATCATCACCCAGTGGGAGTCTACCTGGCTCCAGGGATCAGTTGGCAATTGTTTTTTTCAGAACTGCAAGGACCGCAGGGGGGGCATCTGGACTGCAGCCCTGCAAACCTGCAAAGCATCAGGGTTGGGGGTGAAGGCACCTGCCACTGCCCCATCAGCTATGCCCTGTTGGCCAGCCTGGCTGCTCTTGGTGACTAGGGTTGAGGTGTGAGGAATCACACGGGTCCTTTCTCACAGACACCACTCTTCCCCTCTGCCTAGTAGGGGACCCTACAGGCCTCAGCCTCCTTGATCCTTGTTGGAGTTCTCTGCCTAAGAGTGCTGCTGCAGCAGGCAGGCTAATCTCTGCCATCTGGACTCTGTCTGCACAGAGGAGCTGGTGCCCTTCCTTTTGCTCCTTCAGTAATGCCTGAGCAGGGCTTCCTCTGACCCCAATTTCCCTTAGCTTCTCCCACCAGGGCCACCAGAACTCCCTGCCTCACAGCTGAATCCATTCTGGGCAAGGAGAAATACCAATAGGTTAAGAAAGGTGGCAAAGATAGGGCTTCTATGATGGTTTTGTGCTTCTTTCCTGATTTATCTAAGGTGTCCCCTGTATAGAGTCCCGTAATCAAACCCTTAACCCTGTCAGATTAGGAGGCATTCAGGCACCGAGAGTGCCCACTACCAGAGCCTGGTGGGCCCATCACTTTTGCAGAGAATGGTAAAGGGTGCAGGAGAATTGCAGCTCCCAGGCTGAATTTCATCTCCCCAGCCCTCTGGGGCTTGCAGCCTGGGGTCCCTGGGCCTACTGTGCCTCAGACATACCAGAGAAACTTAAAATAGAAAACCAATGAAACCAATTCCCAGGCCCCACCCAGTCCTCCTGGAGAAATTTCTAGGCAAGGCCCTAGAAATAAGGACTTTTAACAAATCACCAGGTCATGTTAATTCAGATGGTCCTCCCATGAGTCTCACCTTTAGGAAAGTGGGGTACAGTCTCATGGTAGTGCACCTTAATCTCTTTGACTTCCCCATATCCAGCACCCCTAGGGTGCTCTCCAAGTCTGGTGTCCCAGCTCCCTAGGGAGGCACAGTGGACCTTTATCCTCACTTGACAGGTGTGACACCAGGTCTCTGAGGTCTCAAGCTCAGCCACAGCTGTGTGCAGACCTGTCCAGGGCTCCAAAGGTAAGGCCACAACCAAGGGCTTGTGCTGGCCGACTCGGGGCCTGAGTTCCAGCTCCTGGCTCACCTGCTCTCCAGCCACATCTTACGTAGGAGACCGGCTGACTTTAACCCATGGCCTGTCCCTGCTTAAAGCAGCCCAGACCAAGAGGCATAATGCAGATCACAGGGCAGAGGCCTGTGATCCCATCCGGGTGTTTTACAGACCTCTGTTGGGATCGTCCCAGAACTGGGCTCCAATTCCAGAGCTCTCTGTTCGCTTCTTACTCCTCAGTCTGTCTCCAAGGGAGGTGGAACAGCCCTCCACACCCTCCCCATAAATAACTGTGCTATTCCTCCACCGCTGCTTAGAGGTCTTCCTTTTTAACCTTCTTATTTCTGTCAGAACTCTCAGTTTCTTCAGTTTCACAGCGATGTTTGCCAGCCTATATTTGGAAATAAGCCAAATCATGGATGGAGAGACTCAGAAGAGAGTGGATCACAGAGAGTAGAGATTTGGGTAAATACGCTCAAGGTTGGCTAGATTAACAGAGGGTGAGTGCACCCCTTTCCAGGGGTGATGAAAGGAGGTGTTCGCCCAGGGGCATGTCAGGGAGTCTGCTTCTGCAGCCCATAGGGCCAGAGATCGGAGGACTTAAAACCTCAAAATA
>PVHY01018757.1:0-28663 GCA_004024945.1 Uropsilus gracilis | reverse complement strand
TTTTTTTTTTTTGCCAAATAAGCACCGAGTGATAATGATCCAATTTAACCATCCGTGTAATGTATGTTTGCGGCACATTGGAGGAAGGTTACCCAGGGAAAGCAGTCTGGCCTGGGTACCTCTGGGGAGATTTGATGCCTGGACAGTGGAGATCCTTCTCCCCCACACCCACCCACATATGCCTGCTTCCCCCCACCCCCACCCGCTCTGCTCAGCGGGCTGTGTCAAGCCAGAGGGCACTGCAGAATATCCCAGACTTGTGGTTCAAGTGGGGTGGATGGAGTGATGTCTTTGTCCTAACCAGCGCGCACTCTGGATGATGAAGTCCACTCTTGCGATTCTTGGTGGCCTTTGGGGTGGGGGCCGGAGGGGTGTTTGTGTTTTGTCAAATGCCGCTGTGCCTCCAATTGGACAACACGGATTGTCAACACCGCGCGGGGTGGGGGGGGTGCAGGCAGGGGGCTCCCTGCCCGCTTGTGCGTGCGAGGGTGTGGGGGGACGTGCGTGTGTGAGGGGATTCGGAGCCGTGTCGTGCTCGCCCTCTGTCACCCGGGTTGGAAGGCAAGAAGCGGAGGAGTCTAGAGGGGGAGACAGGGTGGTGGGGTGTTCAAGAAGTTGAGAAGAGGGTGGAGGGGGAGAAGCCACGCTGTCTCCTGCAGGAAACTCATCTGAGATCCCCGAGTCCCCCAAGCAAGCCCGTGGGCGGGTGTGCTGGGGATGACGGGTGGGCGGATGCAGACGGAAGGGGGAGAAGGGACGAGGTGGGTGAAATTGAGGGTGTTCCCCGCCACCTCAGCGGCTCTGGGCAGAGCGCAGGAGGATGGCCCTGCTCCCTGGGCATGGGCAGAGCGCACCCTTGGGCGGCTCAGCCCTGTTGGAACCTGCGGCCCCAAGCAGCTGCAGCTGCCCTCAGCCAGGCTATAGCCGGAGCCCCAGCGTTCTCCCAGCTGTCTGAACAGCAGACGCCATTTTCCCTTCTCCTTTGGCTAAAGGTGTGCCCCTCTGCATTAGCAGTTATAAATGAAATCGGAAAACAATTGGTTGAAACGGGAAAAAACTTCCTCAGAAAAAATGCTGATTGTCCCGTGTTTCTGATGTCCCTTTTCCTTCCCGGGGCTGACCTTGAGGGGTTAGGGAGAAAGGGTTACGTCATAGCCAGAGAAAGGGGAAACCAGGGGAGTAGGAGGCCTGCAGGGGTGAATTATTGTGCTAACACAGAGCAGAGAAAGCTCTTGAGACCCCTGACTGCCGTCTCCTTACGTGACCCTCTCATGCGCATGGGAGACTTGCAAAAAAAGAAGCGTCCCTTCCTTAGCTCGCGGCCCAGAAGCGCGCTGGTCCGGTGCATCCATCCGCATCCATCCATCCCCGCTGTGGTCGGGCCTCGGCTTCCCCAAGTGCGCACCTGCTGGGGGAAGAGCAGCCAGCCAAGCTGCAGCTCTGACCCTTGAGGGCACCCTGGCCGCTCTGCAGATGCCAAGTGCGCAGTGTGGTCGGGCCAGCCACAGGTGGCAGGCAGGGACCAGGCTGCGCGAGGGGATGCTCCCAGCCCCTCACTGCAGGTCTCTGGCTAAAGGATACCTCCTCACAGGGGCCTTTCCAGCCTAGGTTTCTAAGCTAGCCCCCTCACCCCAGTCCCTGGCCACTTTCCAGCCCATTACCTTGCCTTGCATGCTAATCAGCTGATCCCCACTCAGTACGCTATTCAATATGGGAGCAGTGAGGTGGACTTGTCTGTCTCCTGCTCCGGAAGGCAAGCTCTGTGAGGCCAGGGACTTCTTGTCCATTGTGGTGTTACCAGTGAATAGGACATTTGCTGGCACATAGTAGGTGTTCAGTTTATCTGTATTGATTGAAAGACTAAACCATATGGGTTGGGTGTTGAGGTTCCTTTCTCTTCTCTGAAACCTTGAGGCCTGTCTCTGGGAAAGCTGAACTTTGCCTCTGCCTTATTCCTACCTGCAGTAGCAGATGTGCTAGAGGAAGGGCAAAGTGCTAAACTTTCTGAGTTTAGTAGAGCTCATTTCTGACTTGGAGGACTCTACCTCTTTCAAGGTCACTTTAATCCAGCAATCATTGTCATTTTAGCAGAGTAGCGGTTGTGATAGTAATGACACCACTGCTATTTCTGGGATTCTTTATCCATATGAACTTAGGTCCCAAGCTTTTTTTTTTTTACATTCAATATCTCATTTAATTTTCCAAACAATTCAATGCAATATGCTATTATTACCTTTGATTTAGGAGGGAACTCAAGATAAGATAATCTGGTAAAAATGACAGATCAAGAGTTTGTACCCAAATCTGTCTTATTCTTGAGCACAAGTCCATAAACTTTATATTATGCTATTAGAAGTACAAGGGAGCAGAGCCATTACCTCATGCAATGCTCTCAAATACAGATGAGAACACTGAGGTCTAGAGAGTAAGAGGCTTGTCCAAAGTCATAGGCCGAGTGTGATCGAGAAGCAAAGCTGGATCCAAGTGTCCTGGCTTGTTATCCACCATCATGCAGCTCTGAGGAGTGTGGACCTCCTTCAAAGGATGGCTACCTGAGGAGCACACTTCTCTCTCCTTCCTCTGCCAGAGGAGGGCAAGTCTCGGTGAGGTGGGTGGGAATATGTGTGCCTACAAAGAGGGCAGCTAGGAGGGTGTTTGAAGGAAGATTAGGAGCCTGAACTCCAAGGTCACTGAAGATTCTGGGTACTGGTCAAGGTTGTCCTCTGAATTGCTGGAGGGCGGGGACCTCGGAAGGGTCCCCAGGTTCTCAATTCCACGTAGCCCTGCCCGTGAGAGTCACACTCGGGTGCAGCGGGGTTTCCATTCAAAGCTGAAACAGCCGCTGTCTTGAGTCCAGAAGACCTGGGGTGTGTGCACTTCTCCCATTGCTAAATCCTTGTTTCGAAAAACAAAAAGAAAAACAAAAGGCAGGTCTGAACCCTGATATTTTCCTCAGTGCATTTCATTTGCTTTCAGAAGTTCACTGGGGTACATGATGCCATGAAATGTGGGTGAAGGACCTCTGTCAGTTGTTCTATCCCTAGGATTGACCTTGATCTTGAGCCAGGGAGGGCTGAAACGTCCTACCTGTGTGTATGTGTGTGTATGTGTGTGCACATGCGTGTGTGTTAGGATGGTTAGTGGTTAGGGTGGTTGGTAGAAGGAAGGATGGGAGTAAAGTGAATTCTGAGATTCATGAAACCCTTACCTTCGCCAGGACCTTGAGATAGAGTCATTTCTCTATGACCTTGAAATGGGGTGACCAGATGCCCTGTTTTGTAGCGACAGCTCCCATTTTAGGCCTTTGTCCTTTTATAATTATTAACTCTCAAAAGTGTCCTGGTTTGGAAGATAAAATATATGGTCATCTTTCTTGGGGATGACAACCCTGCTTTCTGTTACTGGGATAGAGAGGAAAGGAGCGTGCCTGGTAAAAACGGCAGGTCAAGGATTTGTGTTCTTGTAGATCTTTGTTTTAAATACCAGCTCAGAGGGGCCTCTCCAACCTAATTTTCTAACATAGCCCCCTTATCCCAACCCCTGACCACTTTCCAGGGATTCTAATCAGCTAATCCCTGCCTATACTATATGGAAGTGATAAATTGGGCTTGTCTGTCTTATCTGCTGGGAAGCAAGCTCCATGAGAACAGGAAAATCCAGTTGTAGTACAAGGAGGTAGCTGGGCTGGAGTCTTTCCTCAGTACTTTGACTTGTTCCCTATTTCTGAAGGGTTTAGATCTCCATCTTCTGACTTATAACATGGTGACTACCACCAACCTAGCTACTCTTAAAACTTCTATTAGCCCACATTTGCGTCCTGACTGTGCCACATACCTTGCAAAGCACTTGACATGCATTGTCTCACTTAATCTTCACACACCCCTATATGTAGATTATCATCTCGGTGTTAAAATAAAAAGGAGGCCTAAGGAGGTTCAAGTGTGTGTCTGAGGTCACACAGGTAGGAAGTAGTGAGGTCATCATTCAAGCTCAGGGGTCTGGCTCCAGATCTTCTGGTCACACAACTTTGGTGGAACTGTCTTTAGGTCCCCCAAGGCCAGAGCTTTGATTCTGAGAGCTAACCTAATTGCTGGTCCTGCATCTCAAGGACCCGTTGAAGGTACCACTGCCAATCGGAGTCATGGTAAGCCCAGTGCAAGCCACTGCTGGCTAGCCCATGGGGCCCAGGAGTGGCTGCTGCATGTATTTTTGATGGCACTTTGGAAACCATCTTCCATGATGTCTCCTGGTGTCTCTGTTCCTTTCTTCCTTGGTTCAGGCATATTGCCTAGGGAGGGAGTTTAGGTTGTTTGGGATGGCGGTGAGCGGCAGAAGGCAGAAACCCTGAATCTTATCCATCTCTGCTTTGCTCTGTGACCTGACCCTCGATGGACCCACATTCCCCACACCCCCTGACAGTAGAACCCAGCCCTCTGTGAGGAAGTGACGTGCTGCTGTATTTCCTTCTGTGAGGAAACCCTTGGTAGAGGGCTAGAGAGCTTTCTAGGTGCGCACAGTGAGAAAGAGAAACCATGGTCTGGCTCTAGAATTCTTGCTGCTCCTGAGACCTCACACTGCCCTCTGCCTGAAACCAGAGAAGAGGGGTGGGAATTGGCAGCGGTGTGCTCTAAAATGGGGCCTAGTGGAAGAAATCCTCCCTGAGGGGAAGGGGAGGGCTACAGGTCAGCTCCTGAGGTCTGGGGCTCATGATTCTGGGCATCCCTCCTTCCCCAACCCAGGCTCTCCAACTCCAACCAGAGCACATGCTGGTTCTGGTTTGGGGGGAGGTGGGAGGCTCAGTGGGGCCTGCAGGTACACAAAAGGAGCCCCTCTTTCCCTGTGGAGCAGCATTGCATGTGCTGACACCAAACCCATCCTCATCCTCCTCTGTCTGTGATAGGGTCAATAGGTCAAGAAGGGAGAGGTGGTCTCTCTGCCTGGAGATAGTGGGGGGGAGGGGAATGGTGGTGGTGGGGGAGGCACACGGAGGGACAGAGCTGGGATCTTCCAACCAGAGGACTCCAGGGAGAAGTAGAGAACTTTTTTCATGATTGAGAGGTAGGGAAGAGAAGAGCATTTTTCTGACTGAGGGGATGGGCTGCAGCCCCCTAGCTGAGCTGCATTAGCTTCATTGCAGTCCCATTGAAGACTGTGTTTATTTTTCCAATAATGTGTTAATTAAACATCGATTTCCGGGTGGAGGAAAGGGAATTGGATTGCCGGAGCTAAATGGAGTGAGGAGGATGGGGGAGCTGGTGAGGGGCTCCAAGCTGGAGTCAGCATTCTTTAGGATCACCCCAGTAGGGGTGAGGGAGGTGGGACTGCCTGATCCCCTGGCTCGAAACTTGGAGTTGCTAACTCCTCACATGTCAGAAGCTATCACTCCTACCCATGGCTGTCCTGCAAAGGGAGAGGGCTTGGCTGAACTTGAGTTTAAGGGGGAAGAACAACTGTCCTGCAACCTTCCAAGCCTTGTGCAGGGCCCTCTGCCTAGGTGAGAAGCTTGCTGGTCTTGCAAATAAACATGGGGATAGCACTTTTATGGCCCTTCTTTGGAGAGGAGGAAACTGCAGCTCAGACAAGTTAAGATGCAAGTTCAGGAGTGAAGAGCTGGCAGCAATGCTTGGTGAGAATAGGGGTTCTGGGGGAGCAGAGAGTCTCTGAGGTTGGTGTGCAGTCACCAAAGACCACTCAAAAGGAAAGATCGGAATGAGGCATCTCATCAGCAACACAACAAACCACCTGATGCTGCCAGGATGGAGTGCGCTTTTTCCTGTGGCCACAGGCACTGGGTGCAGTTTGCGTGTGAAGTGAGGATTCAGTGTGAGGTACATGTCCCCATGCTACAGAGTGGGATGTGGAGCATGGGAACATGGATCTACCTGAGGTTGCAGGGCTGGGGTGAAAGTTCAATGAGCAAGTTTGGGGGCCTCTTCAAACTGTGCCCTCTGGTCCCCTTCACTGGAGGACCTGGGAGCTGCACAGCAGTTCACTGTAGCTTCAGGGGATGAAGACTCAGGGCTTTCAAGATGGACCTTTGGACTTGGCCCTGTGTTCAGAAATCACCAGCTCTTGCAGTGTGAACCCTGTGGTCCTGCGCTGTCTCTGCCCACAGCAGTTCAGGCCGGGCTGCTCTTGGGCAAAGGCTGTTCTGGGGTGCTTGTGGTAGTGGGAGCCTACACTGGTGAGCCAGAGTGGGGTGGTGAGGAGGGGTGAGAGCTGTGCCTCTCAAACTTGGCTGCTTATTAGAATTGCCATATTAAAATCCCAAGCCCTCACTGCACCTCACCGATTTAATCAGAATCTTGGGAGATGAAACCCAAGCTTCAGTATATTTTAAAGTTCCCCAGGTGAATCCATAGACTTACAAACCCGTGGTTCAGAACAGCCTGTGCTGCGAAGCAGGTGTAGGCAGGCCAGGTCAGTTTCTGCTCCTAGAATTTGGTTAGAAGCTCGGTGGTGATCAGTCACATGGGCCTGGTATCTGGTGGGCAATGATGCTATTGATCTGTTTTCCTCCTGTTTGGAAGAGCAGAGTTTAGAATTTGGTTCTGGTCACACTGTCTGGGGAGCTTTGACAAGATGCATCTCTTCAGGCCCCTGCAGCTCTGATGGAGGAGTTCTTGGGGGAGGCCTAGGCATCTGCATGAAAAGCAAGTGCTTTCTGTGACTGAGGTGGTGAAGAGCAGGGGCAGGGCCCCCTTGCACGTCCATGTGGGGCTCCTGTCTCAGGGGACGTGAGCAGTGAGGACAGAGGCTGCTTTGTTACCTGTTGCTCTGTGGGGGCGGGAGCCTGGATTCAGAGCCGCTGTCCCCCACAGGCCTGAGCCCTGTGGACACTGCATGGCCTTGTTTGCAGCCCGATGCTGGCAGCCCTGAGTGGGGGAGGGACAGCCCCACCTGCAAACTCCTGTCTCAGGTTAAAAAAACTTGGAGTAAATCTCTGTGCAACTTGAGTGTCCAGAAGTCTGTCGGCAGCTACCATGGAGAGTTCCCCGGGGGCCAGGCAAGCTAGCTTCTCCAGAACTGGTTTTCAACTTTTCTTCCAAAGCTGTCAAAAAATAGAGACTATTCAGAGACTCTCGGGGCTAGAAGGGGTCTGGGCCATCATCCATGCCAACATTAACGTTTTATTCACTTATTCATGGACTCATTCATCCAGCAGATTTTCTTAAACACCTACTATGTTCAGGCCCGGTAGCAGGGACTGGGAAGGCAGCCAGAGTGGAAAGAAACTGTGGTCTGTAACTCATGGAGCTCTAACTGGGGTGAAGGGGCAAACGCCACATCACACAAAAATGCCTAATGACAAAGTATGAAGTGTGCTCTGGGAAAGTATGGGGGGTGGGACTGGGGGGGAGAGGGGGCCTGGGAATTACAGCATCTTTATTTAGAATGATGGGGTCAGAGGGAAAGTGATAGCTTGGAGTTGCCAGAGTGCCCTCTGCAAATCTGGTTGTCAGGACTTTGCCTCTACCACCTCATTTAATCGTCAGCGAGTCTGAGAGGGAGTTACTGCTACTGCTGTTGCCTGGTTACAGATGAGGAAACTGAAGCCCAGAGAGGGACCCAGACGGGCACCGAGACGGAGGCCTGTCTGACTCTGCCATGCTGACGTCCCGCCTCCGAGGGGGAAGCAGCTCAGCGAGCGGAAGGATGCGGTGGTGGCGAGGAAAACCAGGGAAGAGAATACTGATAATCCTGGCCACGCAGGGAACGCTTAGATGCCAAGCACTGTGTGAAATGCTTTACTAAAATTATCGCACTGACTCCGCGCAAAACCGGGGTGGGGGGGGTGGGGGTAGCAGGAATTCTCGTTCCCCTTCTTCCGGGCGGAAATGGTGGTTTTGTGAGGTCACTCTCAGGGGTCTGAGGGTGGGGGTCCTCTGAACCCCTTCTGGGCTGCTGGGACCTCATCTGCTGGCATGTGCTGATCCAAAGAGTGGGTGGCACTGAGTTCCCCAGGGCCACAGGCCTGCTTGTTTTGCTGCAGGGAGAGCCAGAGGAAGGCTTATCAGAGGGCTCCATGCCCTGCGGCTGCCCCTTTGGGCATCTCCACCTTTTCTCCTCTGCCAGGAGCTCCCAGACCAGCCTTCTAGCTCTGTTGGCCAGAGGCCCATAGCACTTGCTTAGCAGATACATTAGCCCACAGACTTGTCCTGGGGACCCTCCCCCTCCCCCACACTTGTTGCTAATGAGTCACCTGCAGTCCCATCACCCCTCCTCTGCAGGGCCTCCTGGGCACCCTCCCTGCACGCTCCCCTAAGGCGACCTCTGCCCTCAGCCTGCCTGGAGCTGATCTGCTCAGAGTGGATGGAGTCCAAGTGGGGGAGGTGCAGGCACCAGGCTGGGATCTTGTCGAGAAGGCACACAAGAGCGGCTGGAAGCCATGGGAAGAGAAGGGCGTGTTATGGGAGCCGTGACACAACACGAACTTCCTGAAAGTTCACCAGGACTGAGGCTGGAAGAGATAGCTATGCTTGTGGACAAGCCGCTCTGAGAGGGAGCTTCTCTGGACCTCACGGTTCTCTTCTGGAGTGCGGGGCTATGTGGGGCAGGCTAGGGGGCTGTGGAGGCAGGTCAGCTTTTCACCTGCTCTCCTCCGGGTCTTGGAGGAATAGGGGCTGCTGCCATCGGCTCTGACTCCATGGATGTTAATCCCTGGAATGAAGATAGAACAGGGAAGTGTGGTGGAAGCTTTCCCTGGACTGCATGTGTGGGAGGCATGGAGGCTGGTTCAGGTGTGGGTGGTGGAGTTTGGCTGACAATCATTTTTTTCTTATTTTTGTATGCATGTGGTTATCCCCCCCCCAATAATTCTTCATAAAAGGAACGGTGATTTTTTTTTAATTGCAAAGTGATAGGCTTGTTATAGAATATTAAGAAAGCACCAACATAAAGAGTCCCCCCCATATAACCAGTGGCAAGCTTCTGATAACCATCTCTGCAGTTTCATTCCCGAGCAGCCCCTATCTGGGTGTGCTGTTGTGTTTTAAGGGAGTTCATTCACTCATTTAGCCTGTGCTAATTGAGCACCCACTCTGTGCCAGGCACTGAGGTCACATTCTAGAAGCTGTCACACTAGCTTGATTTTCCCGTGAAAGATGCATCACGAGCACTTTTCTACAACAGCCACCCATGCGGCTGAGCTTCCAGATTTAGACATTAGGTGCAGCGAGGCAGTTGGCAAATGTTAGCATCTTACGTCTTATAAGACATGAGGAGAGATGGTTGACCCTTTCTCTCCCTGGCAGGCATCATCTTATTAGATTCCTTGGGAGAAATGTGACTCTTGATCCAGGAAATAAAGAAGGATGGATGAAGGTTTGGAGTATGAGCAAAATGCTAACCTTTTACTTAGTGTTTGATTAGGGGCTTGGGGGTGTCTCCAAATGAGAGGTTTGTAGATGAGAGACCCCCCTCTCTTATACAGAATCCTCTTTCCTGCTAGAGTGGAAGGTTTGTTCTCCTTCTTCAAAGCAGAGATGAGGCCTGGGAGGTTCCATGACTCTATGAAGAGCACACACAGGGTTGAAGGCAGAACTGAGACTAGACTCCACAAAGCTGGGCTAGGGAGAGTTTCATGATTGTGGTTGAGATGGATTTGATAGAGACGGTACAGAGAGACCCTTGCGGGGTGGATACAGGAGGGACTTTGGATAGTGTGCTTAAAGGAGGTATGCATTTGCTGATTCCCTGCTGAGCTCCCCCCATTCATTGACTACAGTGTATCCCATTCCATCTCTCACTTGTGCATCTGTGGTTTCACAGTGGTCCCGGGCATGAGAAGGATGATGCTCTTTAGAAAGCCACACTGGCCTGGAGCTTCTACACATTCAATTCTGCAAATACCAACTGGGCATTTCTTGACTCAGGGCAGGTGCTCAGTGTTATGGAGATGGAAGAAGAATGTGCACATGCTCCAGGCATTATGACTGCTCACAGCAGGAGGTCTAGGTCCAGGATGGAAGGGAACACAGGAGCTTCCAGGGCAGTCATTCCTGCCAGTGAAGGGAACATCAGGTAGATTCACAGAGGAGGTGGCATTAAAGAATGGCATCTACATGTGGGGGAGAAAGACTAAGAGTGATGAGCCAAGGAAACAGCACCAGGAAAGGGAAGAGAATGAGGCATTTCTTCAGATGCTCAGGGGGTTGAGCTGAATGGCACCCAGGCCTGGAAGAATATGTCTATGCAAGTGTTTGAGGAACTTGGAATGGCAGGGATTTCAGCGAGAATTTGTGGGAATCCCAGCTCAATCTGGCTTAACCCTAGATGGGGCTGGAGGGGACTTTAGAAAGTGAACCACAGAGGTGATATAGGCCAGGAGTACCCAGTGTTAGCAGGGCTTCATAGTCACACCATGGTCATTGGAAGACTTTGCAGCCTGAAAGCTCACACATGTCTCACCCGTAGAGCCAGAGACAATTTCTCTCCCTACTCCTTCCTTGAGCAAGTATTGAGCTGCATTTGGGAGACTTAGGTTGCAGAGACTTAGGTCATGTGGCCTTTCTGAGCCAATCACAACAGGATGCCCCTGGGGCTGGAGATGGAACCATCCATTCTAACCTGTGACCTCACTGTGGGTGGGAACTGGGGTGGCTTTGGGAGCTGCAGAAAAGTCAAAAGTCAAAGTCAAAATGCAAAGGCAATTAGGGTTTAGTCCATGTCCCAGGGAGCATGGGATGCACTGGAGTAGTGGCTGACTGGTCCACAGGCTCTGTATACTCATCAGAAGCCACCAACCTGGCCGGGCATGGTGGCTCATTCCTGTAAACAGCAGCCTAGGAAGCCGTGGCTGGGGCCAGGGATTGTGGTTCGAGTCCTGCCCAGGGCAACGCAGTGAGAACTAGTTCCAAAAAAATATAGCTGGGCATGGTGGCGTGCTTCTGTAATCCCAGCTACCTGGGAAGCTGAGGCTGGGGATTGCTTGAGTCTATGGTACCCCAGGCAACCTAAGTCTGCGGTTCCACAGGCAAAAATAGCGAGATCTAGTCTCAAAAAAAAAAAAAAAAAAAAAAGAAGCCACCAACCTGGACCATTTAAATGGAGTGGAGTTGAGAATGTGGTCCCTGTGGGTGTATCTGACTCATCTTGCACAGGACCAGCAAGTTCGAAAGACACATCAGAAAGACAGATACAAAGGATGAAGTGTGTTCATCTGTCAACATTGTTCAGGTTTTGCTCTTCAGAAGCCAGGAGTCTTGTAGGGAAGCAGAGGACTAGGGCTTCTTGCAAAGTGTTTCCCAAAGGCTGGTGTTTTCCCAGCTCAGCTTGAGGTGCAGGCACCTGAGTTTGTGCTTTATGGGTGCGAGTTCCTGTTCTTTTTGCAGCATGCACCCATGTGGCTCCCAGCATCAGCTTTGATGTATAGATGCCTTCCTGACAGCAATACTTCCTCCAGACCTGAGAGCTTCAGAATTTCTGCGCTGTTCTCCCTGTGTCTTCACTGGCCCTCGCTGGGAGGGCCGGACTATGTGTGTGTGGCCCGGACTATGCTTGGAGAATAATTTTCTCTGTGCCTCACAGTCCAAAGGGTGCTTTCTGTTTCTGTTCCCTGAAATGGAGGCAGAAGTGTCTTTCCTAAGGGATCCCATCCTGATCTGGCCAAGGTGCCTTTTGTGATTTTCTTTAGGCAACTGAAAATTGAGTGGAGGAACAAAGGGAGAAGGCCAGTGGTGGGAGCAAAGTGTTCCCAGATTTCAGGAGGTCAGGCTATTCTGAGCTGGTTTTGGGTGAACCCTAGACATGGGACAAAAGACCTGTTTGAATGTGACCATTGACATCATCGTCATATGGTCTTGGACACTTGTGCATTTCAGAGAACAGCTAGGAAGGACCATTGTGTCTTACCACGGCCTTAGATACGTAGAACAGCTGGGAGGTGTTGGTACTGATGGAGCATGAGCACACCGAGGGGCGGCTTCATGCACACATGGCACACAATCCCAGTCCTCACATACTGTCCAGAGTCTCAGGGTAGCTCATGAGGGAGGTAACAGTGTCTTCACCTTGAGATGAGATCAATTGGAAGCTCAGAGGTTGAGGAACTTGTCCAAGGCATCTCAGTAACTCAATGAGATGTCAACCCCCCGGTGTCTATATATGCGGTGCTCTGGGTGCCAAGATGTGGCAGGAAAAGCATGAGCTTTGGGATCTACACGTAAACGTTGGGTCACTCCCTAAGGCTCAGTGCATCTTGCACCTCCCAAGCCT
Organism: Uropsilus gracilis; assembly: GCA_004024945.1. Classification (NCBI taxonomy): domain Eukaryota; kingdom Metazoa; phylum Chordata; class Mammalia; order Eulipotyphla; family Talpidae; genus Uropsilus; species Uropsilus gracilis. The sequence goes on along the minus strand of PVHY01018757.1, from coordinate 16,447 downwards.
GAGTGTGGTTACCAACTAATCAGAAGCAATACATTGTGTTGGAATCGAGGATGGCTCAGAATCAGGGGCTTGTCCAAGGTCATCAAACTCATTGGCACAGTCAGGGCTGGAACCCATGTGCCTGATACATGGTTGGTGCCCTCTATGCCGCTGTGGCCCAGCCTGCTGTGTAGAGTGGTAGTTACTGTGATAATGACAATAATGATGCTGCTGAAAGGAAGGTTCTAGTGACAGATGGGACAGGTAGAGAGATTTTATTTTCATCATCTTTTTCTAGTACCAGGGTGTTTGGGGAGTAGGAATTAAAGAAATGAGAATTCTTTAAATGGAAAGGTGAGTTATTAGGATCTTGGGGCTTGGAGATTATGGGTATGCTGAGGCAGGAGATGAGAGAAATCATCAAAGAGTTGCGTGGAAAATGCTGGAATCTTTGTTGGAATTGGGAACTTGGATTCATTCTGTATTCTTAGCCTTTTCTGAAATGAGTGCTCAGCTCATGAGGTATAGGAAGCAGCCCTGTGCCAGTTGCCTGTGCTCCCACATCCTGCAAGGTGTCACCTTGCCTTAGTGATGAAGAACCAGGGTGGTGGGGGGCACTCAATTTTTCCTGGCCCCCAGCCAATGGTGTCAGAAATGGGATTCAAAATGGGACTGTATGATTTTCCACTGTAGCGTATACAGAGTATATGTTTAGAAAAGTTGCTCTTTGTACGTATTTCACAGATTTGTCAAATATTTAAATCTCTGATCCTTTGACAGTTGAGTGGAAATGAGCTCAGAGGTTCAATGATCTGACCAAGGCTTCCTGCTGGGAGGAGCCATCTCAGGGTCAAGGTCATGGGATCTCCAAGCTCAAGATTACCTTTTCAAAAGTAGAGCAGATACCTGGAGTGCCTGCCCAGGCAGAGGGCTGGCAAGAACTGATGGCACATCAGGGAGACAGTACTGCAGGCTATTTACAGCTTGATTTCAGGTCCCATGAATGATTGGGGGCAAGTCAGGAAACCAGCACAAAAGAATCAGACAGGCACTCTGGGGTCTGGATGACACAGATGCCCAGACAACCAGAATGACTGCAGGTCTCATCCAGAGGTGGGCTTACCTTGCTGAACAGGGCAGGCGCAGTCTGCATGGTCCCTGAATTATCCACTGTGTGTGGTAATCCACATTTCTGAAAGCCAGAGGTATGTGCTCTGTGCTCTCAAATAGACACTCAGATCTGGATGTGGTGAGTTCTCTGTGCATGAACTTAAGGCAAGTTACTGCCCTTCTCAGAGTCTCAGATGTATTATCTTACAAAATAGGAATCAAGTCACTGCTACCCCGCAGATGGGTTGGCAATGCTTACCAAGGAATTGCAGGTAAACTAACTTACCATGCTCGGAGTTAGATGGCTGGGTGTGTCTCTCACTTGGCCTGAAATTTGTGTATCCACCTGATTATCATCTCTACCTGTTTGTTTAATAGAAATTCCGCTCATCTGTCATGTCATGCTCCGGCATCTGATTTTAACTCTTGCCCTGACCTGCTCTTCCCCTTCTTTCCCATTTTATGGGGCGACCCTTTTCTCCTAGGTCTCATCCCTAACACTCTCAGAATCATTTCTGACGCCTTCCTTGTTCTCACATTCCGTCCACCTTCAATCTTTGAGCTAAGCCTGTAGCTTCATACCTAAAACCAGACCCAGAACTTGACCACACTCCTTATTCCAAGCTGGTGCTGCTGTCTCTGAGTGCAGCTGTGTATGGCAGTGACCCTGTGCTGGACTGTGGTCTCTACCCTGGACTCTGTACCTTCCCCCTCACAAGCAGGCAGATGATGCTTTAAAATGACCAAGGTTGCATCACTCTCTTTCACACCCTCAAGGCTTCCTATGCACTCAGAGTGAATACAGCGAGTCTGGTCCCACTGGGTCTTGGCCCAGGGTCCTCACCACCTTCTCTCCCTTCCAGTCTCCTCCTTACTCATACTCCTCCGGTCTCACTGATCTCACTGCCCTTGAGTTCACTAGGCCCAGTCTAGTCTTAGGTCTTGTCTCAGCTGATCCCCTTCCCCAGCTCTATTCACCACTGGACCCTCAGGGTAGACCTTCTCTGCTGCCCTGCCCAGCCCTCTCCTCCCCCCTTACCTTACTTCAATTTCACAGCACCTTTAACCAGCTGGCACATCACATATGCATCTATTTTGCTTATTGTCTGTCAGTCTGAATAGGATCTCTTCCCCCCCGGGCTTGCTGAGACCCTGTTTTGTTCCCAGGTGGCACCTTGCTCATGGGGAGTCTTCAGTGAGCACCTGTCAGACCCGCCAGTCTGCCTCCGCCCCCACCTCTGCCCAGCAGGTACCTGGCTACACCTGACTGCCTCCTGCCTAGTCCTTGATGGTCAAATGAGAATGTATATCATCCTTTGATCGCGTTCATGCACTTCCTTCAAGAGACAAGATCTGGGGTTTTTTGAAATAGCTTGACATTTTTTCTCATTTCCAAAAGGAGCTCATCTACTATGTTCATTGTAGAACAAGAGGAGGGAATAAAGAAATGTAGTAGATAAAAATGCATGAGGATAAAGATCACCTGGAGCTCAGCTCCCAGGAAGAATCACTGTGGTCACATACGGGGTGACCTTCCTTTAAGTCTCAGGTTCCCTTGGGGGGAAGAGGGATGAATTGGGAGGTGCATCCTACAAATGAAGTGTATTAATAAGGAAACTGCTGTCCAAAAGGAGAGTGACAGTAGCAGCTGGCTGCTAAGAAGCAGTGTGACTAGGAGTCCAGGAACTGGACCTCTGCCTGTGATTCTGATGTTAACGAAGTTTGTTTCTAAGCAGATGAGGGTCTCAGAGCTGGGGGGGAGATAGAACTTTTTTTTTGAGAATTGTGTTTCAATGCAAGCAGATTTATAACTAAGGGTGAGTGGGCCTGGGTGGGGAGCTGAGCGCTTCTTTGTCTCTGGTAGGACCTTTCCCCATAGCGCTCACAAGTTCTCACTCAACCCTCATGCTGAGCTTGTGCAGGGAAGGCTGTGAGTCTGGCCTCACAGGTAACAGCATGGGCACTAGAGAGGTTGTGTGGCTTCCCCAGGTATACCCCTAGGTATTGCCCTTTGGTGATGATTGGAGCCCAGACTGTCTGACTCTGGAATCCAAGTTCATACCAATGAAATGTGTTTCCAGAACAATCAGGACAGAAGGGCAGGTGGGTCCATGGAAGTGCATTTGGTCAGTCCAGTGAGGAGGCTGGAACTTTCCAGGGAGGATCTGAGGAAGTACCAGGTTCTTTGGGGGACCTCAGCCCCCAGAGTCTCTCTGCTCCATGTCCTGAGAGCCTGGTTGTCGCTGGGTGGGGGTGGCCTCCCAGACATGTCCAGTGCTGATATGATGATGTTCAGGTTTGGAAGCAGTGTCCCAGTGTGGGACAGACACCCACATTGCTCTCCAGCTTAGCGCTTTTGTGGCAAGTGACTCCCTGCAGATGGATGTAGAGTTACAGAAACTGGGTTGGAAAAGGGGTCTTAAGTTGTCCCTTCCCCCTCTTTGTGCTGTGTGCAAACCCTGAGGTTCTGGTGATGAGGCTCTGTGTGTCTGTGTGTGTGTCTGTGCACACAGTGTGTGTGTTGTGGGATAGTATTACACTGCTTGGGTATTAAAGCTTCTCAAATGTTAAACTGATACTTACACTCAGATCTTATCCATACATTGGGAAGGTGTCTGTGGTGTCACTGTCACTCTCGAGTCCTGAGGTCTGAGTGGACTAGAGGGACAGAGGGATTGTCAACCCAGGTGGGGATGCCTATTTATTGCATTTCCTGGGGAGGAAATTAACTTGTTATTGTCCTGCAGAGATGCCCCTCTCTCAGTTCTGTTCTTAGAGAAAAAGAAGTTTTCTTTGATTCCATTCAGTTAGCAAATCTCTATGGAGCACCTGCTAGGTGCCATGTTAGAAGGGGCAGTGGTGTGGGTGGCAGCTGGCAGAGTTGAGACAACTTTTGGTGGCACTGTGACTGGAGCTGATGATGAAATGTGCATGGAGGAGGGCTGGAGCAGAGACTGTGTGGAGAGTAGCTCCTTGTGTTGATTCGAGGAGCCCTCAGAAACCTGACTCCAGAGCTCCTCTCTAAGGGAGGAGGGTGACTTGGCTCCAGATCACTGGGGCAGACCCCACATATTTCAAAAAAGGAGGGTAGAATGGCCCCAAGATGTACCAATCACTCAGCCTGAACATGTGCATTTTTCTTTCCTTACAAAACACTGCCTTTCTCCTTGCCATGTCCATTGCCTACTAGTTTCTAGAGCCCTTTAATTTCTAGTGGACTAAGACTATGGGGAAGAGAGATGGACTTCCAAAACATTTATGAAGCTGAAGGAAACTTCAGAAAAGTCTGTTCAGCCTGGGACCCATACAGACAGGGCCAATTCTGATAGATGCCATTGAAAATCTTCTTTCAAACAATCCTGGAGTTACGGATTCATCCATAAAATGCTCAAACTGCATTCCATAAAATGCATTAAAAGTGTTTAAATGAAACCTTGGAGCTTGTCTAATTTAACCCCTCAATTTGGAAACACAGTGAGGTTCAAAGAGGTTAAGGATAGCATAAAAATGTATAGAGGGTGATATGACTGGCAATGGGGAGGGGAGCCTGGGAAAGCACCAAATGAAGGAAACCCAGAAAATTGAGCAGTGCTGTTAAGGAAGTACTGATTAATCCAGGAGCCCCCCTGGAGTGGGAGGCAAAGTTTGAAGGGGTCAAGGTTATAGCTGAACTAGTTAGAGTACAGAGTTCAAGGGGTTTTTTATTTTTTATTTTTATCAACCTCTGCTCTTGGAAAACCCTCTCCCATGCCCTGTAGCCCTTGTTGTCTGATGGCCTGAGGCATATCTGCTTTGTGTCCCCTCTGACCTCAGACTTCACCCAACCTGTTCTGCTAGGAAGAGCATCATAGCCCCATTTTCTAAAATTGCCACTAGGATAATCCATCCCTTCTGCCTCTGGAATTTATTTTAAATTATATATATATATTTTATTAATAAATTATTTATATATACATATATTTCACATCATTGTAATCCCCAGGGGTCCTCCACCACCTCCCCTCTGTGGCCGTTCCAGCTGATCCCCCCCCCCAATTTGTGTACTTTTGTTTGGTTGTCCATTAATATATGGACACTAATTGGTTTCACTAATATGTGAAACCATTTGGTTTCTGTCTTTTTCCTTCTGACTTGTTTCTGCCAATATGATTTCTTCTAGATAATCCATGTTACCATAAAATCATCAAATTTGTTATTTTAATTGATGTGTAACAGTCCATTGTATATATATATACCACATCTTTTTCGTCCAGTCATCTGCCTCTGGAATTTGACGTAAGGGGTGGAGAGGAGTCTCATCATGTTTGAGTCCAGTGGAGATAATGCAAGTGGGGTTTGGGCTGGGGGCACGATGTACAACTCCTACCACATGGTCTGTACTGGCTTTCTGGGCACAACAGGTCAAGCGCAATGGTGGGAAACCACAGATTAATCCCCCTGTGGCCTTGTTTTGGCATTTTGATAGCTAAGGTGGTATTTGGGCATAGAGAACTGCAGTTTTCCTTTGACGTTTAAAATGGAGGGTCACATCTGACATTTCTCATGTCTTGACCAGCAGAGATGGGAGAGTCAGATTTGTGTGTCCCAGCTGGCATGAGAGTTTAGCTTCAGCCCACTGGGACACCAACCCCCCCCCAGCCACCTGTGTGAATTTCACGACCTCTCATGTGCTGCTTCTCTGAGTGCCGTGGCTTGGTAGCTCATAAGAAGATGTCTAGAATGTGTGGATAAGGTGAGGTCATTGCCACCTTTGCCTGGGATAATCTGGCTGCATCTGACAAGGGAAAGGAAGACAGGCTCATCAACCATGTTGGCCAGGGACCCCTGGCAGAAAAGGAGGACCACTCAAGTTGAGTGGGCAGAATCATTAGGTTAGTGGGTTAGTATGGGATGTGTCAGAATGAGCAGGGGGCTCCCAAAATTGATGGTTAATGTGGGGGGGAGGAGTTGCAGAGAGGCAGGATTCTTGAGTGTTTGGAGGTGCAATTCCCAGTCCCCACTCCAACAGCTGCCCTGTTGGGGTTGTATTTCAGCCCTGAGCCCCCTTGGGCACAGCCTGTGGTTTCTGCCTCTCCCAGCCCTGATCCTCTGGCATGGTCTGAGCACATTTGTCTTTGTGTCTGATCTGCAACGTGTGCAGATGTAGAAGTGGCCAAATTGATGACCTGCCTTCTGCCGCACTTGGGGGAGCCTGGGAGGCTTGGTTGTGCAGACATTTCAGAGGGGCACAGAAGCTCTTGGGGGACATCTGCTCAGGGAGGTTAATTATGAGTGTTGCCCTCATGCCACCTCCACTCCCACCTTTCTTTATTTTTCCCTTCTGAACCTTGGCTCGATCTAAGTAAGTTTTACATCTCATGATGAAATGTTGAAGGACTATAGTTGTTGCAAACCAGGTCTGGGAAAAGCAAGGAAAATTCACATGAGGGATCCTCTGGACCAAGCACTGTGCTGGACATTTTCAGTTGAAATGTCCGTGTTTCTTCGTGGTCCTAAAACATGTTCATTTATCCATCCATCCATCCATCCATCCATCCATCCATCCATCCATCCATCCATCCATCCATCCATCCATCCATCCATCCATCCATCCATCCAATGTTGAGCAACTCATATATGCCATGGAGTACACATTTTCTGACTTCACAGAGCTGAGATTCCAGTCAGAGGATGAGTGATAATAGACACACACAAACTAGACAATGTCAGACAGAAGGAACTTCCAGAAAGAAAGAAAACAAGAAGATGAGCAGGTGGGTACCTTTGCGGAAGTGCAGGGAGAGACCACTTGGGGAATGACATGTAAGCTGAGACCTGAATGATGAGCAGGCCATCAAAGAGCAGGCAGTGGATAGCCCACAGGAGCAGCAAGTACAGTCACCCCTGGGGGAGTAGACTTGTCCAGAGAGAGGAGAGATGAGGAAATTGGATCTGAAAACCCAGAGTGTCCCGGAGTAGATCTTAGTCCAAACCTGTCATCTTTCTATGGTAACATGTCATTGATAAGCCGCTAGCTTTATGCATTTGTGACACAGCACTTTTCTTGCATCATCTTATTCCATCCTTGTAAGCCATTGTCAAGTCTATTCTACTGATGAGGAAACCAAGAATCAAGACTTTGTCAAGTACTGTATCCAATATCACACAGCTAATTATCTGAGAAGGTGGGATTCAGACGTAGTTTCCTATGACAACTGATATGCTTGGTCCCCACTATATGGGATGGTAGATTAAAAAAAATTATTTATACACACACACACATATATACATACTACATCATTGTGTACCCTGGAGTTTTCCCATTTCCTTAAGACCCGTGCTCTCTACCTCCCCTATTTTCTTCCTCCCCCCTGCCCTTGGTCTTTGGTTTGGTTGTGTTGGTTGGGATTGTAGATTTTGATGCCTTTGGGCCAAGGGGTTGTTCCTCCATGTACAGAGAGGGGACCCTCCAGGAAGATGGATGTCATCCAGCTAGAAGTCCAGCCCATCCCAGATGGGCTCCTTCTGCTGTAAATACCACTTTGCCTGTGTCTGATGGTCCTGCGGGACAGCTGGCAGTGCTACTGCCACTCAGGATTCCTACTTCCTGTTTGGCATAGAGGACACATTTCCAGTCTCGGGTGTGGGCTCCTTCAAAGGGAAATTCCCTGAAGATGGACACCGAACACCTGTTATGGGTTAGGCATTATGTTAAGCCACGTAAGAACAAAACAAGGTGAGTTGTGTGGTTCCTCTTGGTGATGAGACATTGTCACCCAGGGGTGCCAGAAATGCTTGACCCCAGTCCCCTTCTTCTTGTGCTGGGGAGAAAAACCAATTAATTAAACTCTGTCATTAGCCTAAAGGACAGTCTAGTCAGGAATAAAGAGCACTCGATTTGACCATAGAATATTGTAGTAAGGCTCAGTTATTTACTTATTTGTTATCCCTAACTATTAAGTTTCTACACGAGGCAGGTGCAGGGGGTTAAGTGGTAAAAAGAGCCACCAAGATCCTTGTCTCATGGAGCTGGTGTTTAGGGGGTGGGAGGGCAATGAGCAAGGAAATAATGAAAATCTGAGCACAAATCAGGATAAAGCTATGAGGGAGCAGTGCAGGCTGCTGCTCAAACCTAATGGAAGGTCTGTCCTAGCTGAGTGTTCTGGAGGCCTCCCTCCGGAAGAAATGATCTGAGCTGATAGATGTTGCCAGGGGTTGTTGGGAGAGCATTGAGGAGGTCATCTCACCCAACTTGGGAATTTAGGTCAGGCTTTCTCTTGAAAGGGAGGTTTGGTCTCCAGGGAGTGGGTCCTGGGAGGGCTTGAGTGTGTCAGACACTCACAATTTTGACTCTTTCTTGTGTGATCCCCTTAGGAGGTCTTCCTCTTCGTTCCCCCACCTCCCACCAACAACTTTGAAAGTGTGGCAGTTTGCTTGTCCTGAAGGTTTGTTCTCCAGCTCTTTCTCTGAACTCTGCCCACGGATTTGTGAATGCCAACACCAGCATATAAATTATCCAGCAGTCCTTGGCCCTCGCTAGGCTCAGTGGCCCACACGTATAATCAATACAGGAGGCGCTGACAATGCTTTTAGCTGTGGCGCTAGAGAAGACTTTCCTTTGAAGTTTATTCTTCAGACTGACTTTTGCCTCACCCTCTTAGACTGCGTGGCAGGATCTTGCAGGTGGGGTGCAAGTCTATGACTGCCTCAAACTTAGGTTCCTTTCCTCTTTCTGCTCTTAGAACTGCAAGGGTTTCTGACCATTTCCAAAGTAGTTAAGGCTTGATACATACATTGGCAAGAGAGGGTATTCTCTTATATTTCCTTTCTGGTTGGGTGTTTATGGGGGTGGGAAGGTATTACCTCCCCACTTTTGGTGAGAGGAGCTAAACTGCCTCTGACAAAGCCTCTCTGGGCTTACCATGATCAAGCATTATTCCTTTGTATTACTGGGATCATTTTCTTCCCATTCCCTCCTCCTGTCCTGCCCAGACCAGTAAAAGAGGATGGCATCTAAAATACCTCCAACGTATGCGAGGTGTGGTTGTTTCCTCTGATGCCTTCCCTCCTCCACACTTTTCTGTTTTCTATTCCAAAATGTTGATTGAGTGCTACCTGTATGTTTAAAAAGAGACAAACCACCAGAGTTCCTCCAACTCAAAGCAAGGGGCATTTGAAAATGTTTTCAGTTGAGAAATGACTATGACTCAGAAGGAATCCATGCCCAGTTTGGGAAACTCCCGGGACCAGGATTTACTCTTCATACTCATCTTTTGGCTGCTATTCTGTTCCTTACAATCCAAGGTCTTGGCAAGCTCTGGGTGAGGAAGTGCTCAGCTGGGCTGGTTTCTGCCTGGTACCTGAATTTCCTCTTTTTTGCCCTCCTCCCCCCTCAGCCACATCCTTCCTGAGAGAAACTGCTCTTTCCATCATCCTGTGGGGTGGGTAGCAGCCTGCCTGTTTTGCATCCATGGCTGTTCTTGCCACCCTGGAGTCATGCTGGGCAATCTCTGGTGCTGGGCAGCTCCATCCTATCCTGTCATCTAGAGCTCAAAAGCGATGAGTCAGGCTGGGGGGGAGGGGTCTGGAATTGGTGGGGTTTCTGAGCTCAAAGATCATGATTTAGCCCTGAGGATAGAGGTTAGTGAAACCAGAGAGAGGAGGATGGAGCATGATGAGGAGAACACAGCAGATTTAGGAAGGAAAGAAAGAGTGTCTACTTCTGCCTTTGGTGATGGCTTTGTGGTTGTTTCGTCTGCTCTGCAGATCCTCTCAACAAATGCTTATCCTAAGTGTCACTGGAGGGACCTTTGCTCCTTGCAACTCTAGGCTTCCCTAGCAGTCCAAGTCCTCTCAGGATTTTCAGCATGTAAGTAATGGCATCAGAAGAAAATTTTCTCAAATAGTTGATGGGACTCAGTTTCATTGCCAGCAGCCTTGAGTCCTCCTTTAGAAGTCAGCTCATTTCCTGCAGTTTGACAAAAAACTCCTGAATGATTCTTTCACTTTGTTTTTTTTTACATCTGGAAAATTGCTCTCATGGCCAGGTGATGGGCGCATCCCCATTTTATGTGGTGGAGTGAAAAGTTCCAGCTGATTCCTGACTGTGGAACAGGGCTCCAGGCTCCAAAGAAAGTTCTAGAGATGCCAAAATAGGAAAAACATTGAGATCAGCAGAAACATGTTATCTGAGCCTGCCTGGATTGTGGCTTAAAATGGACATTGATAAAAGGCCAAGGTGAACTCTCTAGAAGACAGCAAGCAAGGCCTCGCATGAGAGGAGCAAGTGCAGGAACTGGTGCCAGAACCCTGTCAGAGCCGCTGCAGTTGAACAAGGGAAAGGGGTGACCGGACACCTATGATGCTCATGAGGTGTCCAGCCAGTCTGTCCCCAGGAGCACCACTGAATATGGCGCCCCCCTCCCTGAGGGCTTTGAAGTGTGGTGGACTGAGTCAGGCTGGCAGCCTTCTGCATGCCCTTGATCCAACAAACGCTGGTCAGAGCAGCTAATACTAGCAGCTAAGCATTTCACATGCATTAAAAAGAATATTCCTGTGGAGCTATAGTGTAGGTATCACTATTATTCCTGTATGACAGATGAAGAGACTGCAGTGTAGAAAGCTTGACTTCCTTTCTGAAGGCCACGTGACTAGCCAGGGAGCAATGTCTGGGTTTTTGGTCTCTCTGCTCCCCAGGAGATGGTTGCTGTAGCCTTATTGGATAATGTGGAACCTTAGACACCTAGCAGCCGTTTCTCAGTGGAGGAAGGTCTCTGAGCCACGGTGGCTGGCATGCTGGAGAACATTAGTTGATGCAAGCCACTGCCTTGTTCTTGTGAGCACAGGCCACCTGGCCTGTCCAAACCAGGGAGGGACTCAGTATACTGTGTTGGGGTGGTTGTCCCCTGGAATGGATGTTGTAGATACCTGTGCCTATGGGAGGAGATGTCAGCTGCTCTGGAGTTGAAGCAAAATCCTGGACAGTGGGGATCAATGGAGGAGACCAATGGTGGGTCTACTCCCATACTCCCTACTTTGGGGAGTCCCCCTACAAAACGAGGTTCATCCATTGCTGGTAAAGCTGATGAGCATTTCAGGAATGACTTGCTATCGGTGTGATGGTTGGAACTCCTAACTGGTTCATCAGCTCTGTCTAAGTCGGTGGGGGGAAGGGTGGGCACAACACCTTGGCAGGCCATCTTAGGAATGGGACCAACCTACATCCCCAGCCATCTGTTAGTAAGGCAGTAGATTGTGTGGTGGCACAAACCAGCCGCCTTCATGGGCAGAGCCATCAGATGAAGTTGCAGCTGTGAGAGGAGGTGGAACAAGTGTGTATCCTGTGGGGACATGGTGGGGTGGAGATGTCAGTCATCATGACACTGAAAATATGGCTCTCAGAGTGGGTCCCTGTGGTACTTGGGAACTCGTGTGAAATGCTTATTCTCAGTCCCTCCTCCAGAGTTGAAACTTGTGGATTTGTAATGTCTGGACTTGAAACTCTAGGGTTGGGGCCCCACTCACACATTTTCAAAGCCTTCAGGTGATTCTGACACATGCAAGTGGTTGAGACCAGAGCTGTCATGTAAACTAGGGTACATGGTGGGGTAGTGTTCTTGACAGATCCTACAGACCTCAGTCTGGGTGAGAAAACACTGAAGTTGCTGACTTCATCTTGCACAATGAAAAATAGACTCAGCAAGTCCTCTTTGATTTAATCTGATTGACAGTCATAGGGTCTTCAGAGTCTTAGCCAAAGTTCTCCAAGGTCTGACTGCTCCACCCATATTTATCACACTAAGAAGCCTCACTGGACCTGAGTGGGAGGAGGGTTTGGATGGCGTTTCCTTTCGGGGTACAGTGAATGAGACCCTGACCTGGGGTTCTGGCCCTGTCATGTATGAACTTCAGGGTCCATGGTACCCAACTTCCTGACTTCCCAGCTCAGATTCTCCATCTCTAAGTCCCCTTCATATGGTGACATCTCCTCGTTCTCAGATTTCCCCAGAAAAAGCCACGGCTGTATCCTGCTGGAAAACGAAGTGTTGATGCTGTCCTATCTTGAGCATTAATATTGGAAGCAACAGCCTGCTGACCATCTGGAGAGTCTCCCAGGACTCCAGAGGCTCTAGACCCTGATCTGAGAGCTGTGTCTTAAGACAGGTGCCTCATTAATAGAAATGACTTGACGAGAATATGGCCAAATAAACTCCTTCACTTTGTATCAGTCTGTCTGGACCTCCAAGCCTCTGCAGCTCTCAGGCCAATCTATACAAGCAGCTCAGCGCCCCCCCACCCCAGCCCAGATCCCTCTGTCTGACCCTCTGGGACTCACGGGTCTGTGGCTTCTGCTGGGTGACTTGACGGAAGGTGTGTGTGGAGCTTTGGAGGGGTGCAGAGGAGTGCCCAGACTGTGAGGGAGTCTGTGTCCTGCCTTGGCTGAAGACACTGTTCAGGCGTGGGGGGAGCTGAAGGAGTGTGAAGCTGGGGGTGGGAGCAGGGGAGCCTCCAGAGGACGCCTTGTACTCCTTTTGCTTCCATGGGACTTTGGCATCACCGGCAGGGAACACGCACAAATCTGCTGCCGTTGGCCTTTGAAGCCAAACCCACTGGTATGTTCGCTACAAGAAGGGGCTGCTGACGATCTCAGGCTGGAGGCAGAAGGGGAGGAGAAAGGAGAAATATCATGGCCTGGGGAAGGGAGCCATAGGTGGTGAGAAAGGGGGCACGGGCAGAGCCAGAGTGGCTGTGACAGTGTCAGACACCCTGACATAGGGCTCTGTCAGATCCTTGAGGACATACTTTTGAAGTGCCACTCGGGGGGGCAGGAGGAAGGTGTGGTCGTGTGTGCACCATTAAAGCCTGTCTTGGCTCAGGTTGCCAGAGCAGAACCTGGGTGTAGCAACCAAAGCCACTGGTTGTAAGGTCCATGTGAGGCCAGGGCCTCCACTGGGGAAAAACAGGCGTCTGATTCAGAGGCAGCACTGAATGGGAGGAGTGGGAATGGAAGAAACTCCCAAAATGCCTTCCCCCTTGGATTCCCTTTTCTACTAGTAACCCTGGAAGTGTGATGCTTCTATGGATGAGCCTTGTCTTGTCTCCTCAGCTCCAAGATCAGGGAACCTTCCTGACTGTATGGGAGGGCGTGTGGGGGTGGGGGGAGGCCCAATGAGGCAACCTTAATACCTCCTCCAACTCTCATGCTGTGATCCATGAGGAAAACCTGTCAGCTGGGAAAATAAGTGGCAGCGGTAGACCTTCTTGCTGTATGTGGGCTGAACAGATCCCCCTGTTAAGCCTACTCCCCACTAACCCCAGAGAAGGAAGGCTTGGTCCTGAGGGCAGGGGGCATGACCCTGACACTAAGATGCTGGCTTTGGGGGACAAGGGAGGGAGCTGGAACCAGTTTCCAAGTACAACATGCTAGGCATCAGGTGAGATTCTTGATACGTTTTATTCGATTTAATCTGCACAATAATCCAGTGGGGTAGATAGGGTTCGGGAAGAGGACATGGAGGAGCAGGGACACCAGAACACTGGACTACACTGAAGATGCTTACCCAGATACCAGTGGAGATGGTTGTGACCCCCACTGTAGCTTGCTGGTTGGGGGTGGAGACTTGTCTCTGGAGATGCTGGTGAAGAAGAGGGAAGCAAGCAAAGGTTCACACCTGAGTGCCTCCTTTTGGTGTTTCCTCTCCTACCTGTACCCAGATGGAGGGCTCTTGTGACACAACTCTCCTGAGTGGGGCTGTCCTGGGATGCCTAGGGACAGGGATGGGGTGCCAGGTGTGCTGAAGTTGGCTTGACCCCCCTTTTGGTGTCAGTCTCCCCCTGTATGAGATGAGGCTGCGACGGCGAGTTGGGAGCGACCCAGGGCTGGCATTTGGAGCTGGATTAAGCATTCCTCATGTTACTGTTCTGGGGTTAAACATCAGCCATTTGTAGCCTGGTGACTCTGGCTCCTGCTTCTGCTATTTTTTTTTTTTTTTTTTTATCCCAAGCTTTCTCAGTGACTTGGCTCATTTAAAACCTTGGTGGGAAATGTCATGGACTCATTTTTTGTTTTTGTTTTTTTTTTCTGTTGTTTTATTCTTTTCCTTTTTGTGTGTTACCAAAGATAGAGAGGTTGAGAAAGGAGCTAGACTAACCACTTCAGAGTTTGGAAAATGATTTAATCCTACTTTGTTTTCTTCACAAATTCGCTAACTTGCTTCTGAATACTGTTAGCATACAGTATTTTATGTAATGCAAATAATATGCAGGAGATACTGGAAAATTAAAAAACTCAGAAAAGTACAGAGGTCAAAGGAAAAATCACTATTTTCCCACCAAAAGAAAAATACTGGTATATTTGATGTGTGTGTGAGTTGTGCATACTTATTTTTTTCTTTTTACAGAGATGAAACACTATTGTTTATCTTTTTTTGATTTTAGGGTTATGAGTTATATTATTGTACCAATAAATATTCTCTAAACATTTACTGGAAGGATTGTAAGATCGCAAGATATTTTATCATCTAACTGTAACAATTCATTCCTGGTTGTTGGATATTTAGCACCTATATCTTCTATAATTAGAAATAAAACTGTTTTTCCCTCCAAAGCTTGGGCCATATCACATTCCACCTGCAGTGTGTAAGAATAAACATCTTCCAGTACCCTTACAAAATATTTTTGCTAATCTTTACCCATTTGATAGAACAAAAAACCAAAACCAAAACAAAAACCCTGGCAATTTCACTGTTTCAACCTCAAGCGGTAGTAACAATGAAAATGAGCATGTGTGGATGTGTGTATTGAAGCTTAAGGAAAAAAATATTAGCTATCTCCTTTTATTTTTCTTTACTTGCCTCCTTTGATTTTCTCTTTGCCAATATAATACAAAAACACTCTAGATATCTATCCTAAGGAAAGAGGTATATAAAAGTATCTTTTCAAGGTATATTTTACAACTTCATTTCTAAGAGCAAAAAAGTTGAAATATAGTCTACTTCTTACAATGAGAAATTAGTTAAATTAGTGGTGATAATAGAATACTATGTGATCATTAAAATAATTTAATAGCATAGGAAGAAATCAAGCTGTAAAATAATATATACATTATGATCTCAATGAAATAATACGTGCATTGAAAGAAGGGTATAAAGGTTAAGTTAATCATTTCTGAGTGGTATAATTATACTCCCCCCCAATGTTTTCAAAAGTTTTTAACAGGTGCATGTATTTCTGTTGTAATCATACACACAGCAGATGTTAGCAAGTAAACTCTAAAATATTATACTTGGAAGCAGAGCTCTGAGTAACTGGGTTCTGAGTCATTTAGAGTCTCCCAAGGGCTTTGTGGGTTATCAAGACTTTTCACATTCTTTGATGCTTATAAGATTCTTTCTAAGTTTGCATTTTATAGCAGGGGTTCTCTGAAATGGGAATCAAAGTAAAATCAAGAATAGTTTCTGTGGGTTCTTCTGCCCTTTGTGTAGACTTGGGGGCATAGATAGTGAGGAAGGGAATCTTTTCATGATGCTTGCTGTTCCTGGAGCCCAGGATATGTAGTATTTTCTCACTATGGTAGAAGGATGTTCAGATGAAGAGGAAATATGGTGCTTTAGAAAGGAAGTGTCTAGGGTGCTTGACAGAAAGATAAATTCATGGTAGCTTGGATTTACTTTCCCCAGACTCAGGGTTGCACACAGAGATGCCTTTATTTTCTCAGTTGCAGATAGTCAATGGCCTGAATTTTCCTTCTGTATGTACTTTATCCTGGAGGAATGGGAACAGGAGATTCGTTCACCTTTATGATTTCAAGTCCCTGGCTGGGCCACCATGTTTGCTTCTGGCTGTCATTGTGCCGAGGGCAAGACATTGGGTTCACTTTGGGCATTCCTCTTGAAGTGGGAGGGTCTGTCTAGATGGATCAGTCTGTGGACATTGATTAGTGGGAGAGAACTGGAGTTCCTGGCTAGAGAATTCTTCAAATAACCGAAGAACTTAGTAGAAGAAAAGGTAATTGAGGGAAGGAATAGGGCGTGACAGCTGCCTTCCTATATCTGAAGGGCTGTCATAAGAGAGAATAAACTTGTTCTATGTGACTCCTGAGAGGACAGATATGATTGATGAAGGGGATGTTGTGGGGAGACTCATTTCACCTTAGTTTAAGGAAAAACTTTCTAGAAACAAGAGCCTTCCAGCAGTGGTCAGTGAGTTAAAGGAATTTTCAGCAGTGGCTCCAGAGGTGTGTCAGGGGGTTTTCTGCATGGGAGGGAGGTTAGTCCATATGACCACTAAAGGCAATCCCAAGGATGTGCTTCTAAAGCCCTATGTTCTTTTTTTTTTTTTTTTGATTTTAGTTAAATTTTATTTATTTATTTATTTATTT
>PVHY01018756.1:0-28618 GCA_004024945.1 Uropsilus gracilis | reverse complement strand
AAGCGAATTTCACGAACCCACAGGGTTTAGAGATCATGAGTTTTGGATGAGCGTGGGCCCGTTTTGGGGGGGGTGTCTCTACTTTTCTGGCAAGTGTTTGTTTTGCCTGAGGCGTTGCCAAGCAGTAGACGTCTCCAGGGCGAGAGCCGCCGGAGCCCCCCCACAGCAGACGTATAGGAAACTGAGCCCACAACGCTCCAGCATGGGCGCCTCCAACTTCCGGCCCTCGCCTCGCCGTGACGCGTCGCCTAGTCGGGCGGTCGCCAGGAAGAGGCGGGGAATGACGAGAGTGTCACTCAAGTCCAACGAATCGTTTCTTCTGAGGGAGAGGACGTGCTCGCGGGTCAATTGGGCGCAGAGCGCGGCCCCGCCCACGAGCCCGCCGCACCAATCGGCTGGGAGCAGCGAGCGGGTCGTGGGGTCTGCGCGACCCCGTGGAGCCGCGCGGCATGGCGGGCGGGGCCCGGGAGGTGCTCACTTTGCAGTTGGGACACTTCTCGGGTTTTGTGGGAGCGCACTGGTGGAACCAGCAGGTGAGGTCTCCAAGACGCTAGCCCCGAGGAGCTGTCGGCATCGCCAGTCCTTCAGGCCCGTCCCTCTCACCATCCCTCTCTGAGTTCGGTCCTCGCTCTGTACCGCCCCAGGATGCTGCGCTGGGCCGACCTGGAGAGGCCAAGGAGCCGCCTGGAGAGCTGTGCCCAGACGTCCTGTACCGGACCGGCCGAACGCTGCACGGCCAGGAGACTTATACGCCGAGGCTCATCCTCATGGATTTGAAGGGTGAGGCGGTGGCAGAGGTCTGCCCACGCCCTCTTTTCCCCTTCGCGGGCGGAGTTTCAAGACCCTCCTACCTTACAAGGCTGAAGGACCAAAGATGAGCTGCCGGGGAGCTAACCGCATGGGCTAGCACTAGAGGAACGCGAGTACAGACTTCATAATGTTCAAAAGCCCTCGCTGGGGGACTGCTTGGCTCCAGCGATAGTGGGATGTTGAACGGTGTTACTCCTGTTGGGTTGTGGTCTTTGCCCCACGTTGCAAAACGAAGAACTAAGCTGGGAATGGCAGGATGGAATTTAGATTTCCTAGGCCAGGATTTTTTTTTTTTTGAGACTAAGTCTCGCTGTTTTTCCCTATGGAACCGCAGTCTCACGTTGCCCGGGGTACCACAGACTCAAGCAATTCCCAGCCTCAGCTTCCCAGGTAGCTGGGATTCCAGGCGTGCACTACCACGCCCAGCTATTTTTTTGGAACTAGGTCTCCCAGTGTTGACCCGTGCGCTTCATAGGCTGAAGCTTACAGGCACGAACCACCGTGCCCGGCATTTTTTTTTTTTTAAACACCAAGAAAGCTTGAAAAGCCAAGTGCTGGACAGAGTGTGTTGTGAGGTGACTGAAGGAAGATTAGCTAAAGGGGAAGGGGCTGGGCTTGAATCTAACACTATTATTTTTGTACAGGTAGCTTGAGCTCCCTAAAACAAGAAGGTGGACTCTACAGGGATAAACAACGAGATGCTGCAATAGCATGGTATTTCCCATGTGTGGAGAAGGGTGAGGACATGTCTAGGAAGCTGGAGAACTCAGGGCTGACTCTCACAATGCCAAATCTCCCATTTCTCTCAGGCAGGGGAAGCTCACCACACACAAAGAGGAACTTTATTCCAAGAACCCTTATCTCCAGGACCTTCTGAGTGCAGAGGTGAGGGCCTCTGCCTTGAACTTTTTTTTTTTGAGACTAGGTCTCGCTGTTTCTGCCTGTGGAACCGCAGGCTCATGTTCCTCGGGGTATCACAGACTCAAGCAATTCCCAGCCTCAGCTTCCCAGGTAGCTGGGGTTACAGGCGCGCGCCACCACGCCCAGCTATTTTTTTGGGACTAGATCTCACTATGTTGCCCCAGGTGGGACTTGAACTGCAATCCCCAGTCCCCGCCGTGGCTTCCTAGGTTACTGCTTACAGGCATGAGCTGCCATGCCCGGCTTCTCCCTTGAAATTTAGGTCCCAATGCTACAATGGAATGCCTCCATAGGAGCAGAAAAAGAGAGGATTTTAATAATTTGAAATGCCTTAGAATGGTCTTAAAGAAAAAGCATCTTTTTTCCTAAGGACAATGACTGGAACAGAAAGGAGGATGTGGGGACATGGCCTGCAAAATCAGGGAGGGTAAATCAACTTTGGTTTCTAGACTACCAGAAACTAAATGTGAACTTTCCCATTCCTTCCAGGGAGTGCTGAGTAGTGATGGTATCTGGAGGGTGAAATCCATTCCCAATGGCAAAGGTAAGATTCTCCAGATACTGTAGGACAGGGAACAAAGTAGAGTCACAACATGGAGAAAGGTAAACATCCTCTTCTTTTGCTTCAGGTCACCCACCACGTACCACTGCTACAACTCCAAAGCCACTTATCCCCATGGAGGGCAGCATCAGAGTTTGGTCTGACTTTCTCAGAGTCCATCTCCATCCCCGGAGCATCTGTATGATTCAGAAATACAACCATGATGGGTATATGATGGGTATGGGGGACCCCAGAGGGGTGGAGTGAGAATCTGGAAGGCCGTTCATGTTGGAGGAGACTCCTTAAGGCCATCTTCCCTGCCTCTCCCCAAATGAGATCTTGGGTGAAGGATGTTCTCTTAAGTTCTGGATTACGTTGATGCATATCAGGGAAGCAGGTCGCCTAGAGGCCTTTGGTCAAGGAGAAAGTATCCTGAAGGACCCCAAGTACCTGGAAGAGCTAGAAGACAGGCTGCACTTCTATGTGGAGGAATGTGACTTTCTGCAGGTAGCTGTGCGGCATGGAGGACACCCAGGTGGGCTCTTCCATCCTACCCTACTGTCTTTCATCACTCACTCCTTTCCAGGGCTTCCAGATCCTGTGTGACCTACACGATGGCTTCTCTGGGGTAGGCGCTAAGGCTGCCGAGTTGCTACAAGACGAGTATTCAGGGAGAGGAATAATAACTTGGGGCTTGCTCCCTGGTTCTAACAGTCTTGGGGTGAGCAGAACTCTAAAGAAAAAAACAGACACAGGGTAGGGAGGGAGAAGAAAGAAGGATAGCCCAGTGTAAAAGTTGCCTAAACAAATTCCTTTCTTTCACCAGGAGCCCCAGAAAAATATCTATCGTTTATTAAACACAGCTTTCGGGCTGGTGCACCTATCTGCTCACAGCTCTCTGGTCTGCCCCTTGTCCCTGGGTGGAAGTCTGGGGCTGCGACCTGAGCCACCTGTCAGCTTCCCTCACCTGCATTATGATGTAAGACTTCCTATTGAGGTACCCTCCCACTCCCCACGACAGCCTACTCTGTCACTGGAAGACTTTATTCTGGAAGACTCAGCTAAGATGTAACCTCTCAGGTCAAAATGGTTCTATGCTTATCCAGCCTGGGGCCCAGCACACATTTGCTTTGTCCCAGAGCACTAGGACCTGTTTGCTGTTACCATCCTGCCTCTCTGTGTTCTCTGTTTCAGGCCTGAGAGGCCAAGTACCTCCTCTTGGTATCCTCTTTACAGGCTACGCTGCCCTTCCACTGTAGTGCCATTCTAGCCACAGCCTTGGACACAGTCACTGTTCCATACCGCTTGCGTTCCTCACCAGTTTCCATGGTTCATCTTGCTGATATGCTGAGCTTCTCTGGGAAAAAGGTATACAGCTTTATCAGGGATTGGGCAGAACTGAGAAAACTCTCTGTAACTGAGTTTCTTCCATATCTTCAGGTGGTGACAGCAGGAGCAGCCATCCCTTTCCCCTTGGTTCCAAGCCAGACCCTTCCTGATAGCTTGATGCAGCTTGGAGGAGCCACCCCATGGACCCCACTGTCTGCCTGTGGGAACCTTTCTGGAACACAGTGCTTTGCCCAGTCAGTGGTACTGAGGGGTCTAGATAAAGCATGTCACACGAGGTGAGAAGCTGTGGTCCTTAGAAGCCCTAGTCGGACTTTTGCTCATGTCCTTTCCTCTGATACCTCTGGACATTGTAATGGCTCTTTTCCTCTTCCCGATGTTGCACTTAAAAAGATTATGAGCATCCTTACCGGGCGTGGTGGCATGCACCTTTAATCCCAGTTTAGGAAGGGAGGCTGAGGCTAGGAATTAAGTCCATGGGTTTGAGACCCACCCCGGGCAACAATGAGACCTAGTCTCAAAAAAACAGCTGGGCATGGTGGCATGCACCTGTAATCCCAGCTACCTGGGAGGCTAAGGCTGGAGATCGCCTGAGTCCACAGGATCCCAGATCCTATCCGGAATCTGGACTACTCAGATCTGATCCTGGATCAGGACTACCCCAGGCAACATAGCAAGACCTGGTCTCAAAAAAAAAAAAAAAAAGATTATGAGCATCCTCATGTACCCAAGGGCCTGAGGACATAAGAATTCTTAGTTTCTTGTTCAGGCTGTCACAGATTAAACTGGTTTTGCCTTTGTTCCAGCAGTCAGCTCACCCCAGGGACACCTCTGCCCTCCCCACTCCATGCGTGTGCCACGGGTGAAGAAGTCCTGGCTCAGTATTTACAGCAGCAGCAACCTAGAGTCAGGAGGTCAGTATATGTCTACATCGCTCCTATGCCCATCAAAGACTTGGCCCTGCCTTGACCATTTGCTATTCTTTACTATTCTCTACCCCACAGCTCTTCCCATCTGCTGCTGACGCCCTGCAGGGTGGTTCCTCCTTACCCCTACCTCTTCTCCTCAAGCCTCAGCCAGCAGGGCTTGGTTCTGGAGGGTCCCCTGACTGGGGCAGGTACGTAAGAGGTAAAGAAAATCAAGATTTCAGGCATGTTTCCCTCCCTGGATAGACACTTTAAAAGTTCAGTAAAAACATTCCTTTATTCACTCTAGAACCAGTCTACTAAGGGGACAATATACAGAATGTACCGAGTTCACTTTATAGTCCAGCCTGCCAAAGGCCTAGACTCCCCATTTGTACAGCAGTCCTAGGGTGGAATGACAGTCCATTTCCAGGTCTTTTTTCTCTTCCACAGCAGTGGAGAGCATCCCAGTGTTTGGGGCCCTGTGCTCCCCTTCATCCTTGAATGGGACCCTGGAAGGTTTGGCCAAAGAGCTTACCAAGCTCGACCTGCGGCGCTGGGCCAGCTTCATGGACGCTGGCGTGGAACAGGATGACCTGGAGGAGATGCTGCAGGAGCTACACGACCTGGCCCAGTGCTACCGGAGTGGTGATAGCCTCGTGGACTAAAGTTCTAAGAAGAGCTCGTTTCCAATAAAAACTGCTAGGTGCAGGAAGGAGCTCAGTGTCTTGGGACTCACTGCACCAACATATGCATTTATTACACTTAGAAACACTGATTCAATCCCAGAGCAAATATGTACCATCACACAGAGAAAAAAAAAGTACAAAAGAGCCCCACTCTCCTTCAGCACTGCTTACAACGTCCATTCATGTCTAAGGCCCTCATGAAACACTCTGAACTGACACAAACAGCAGACTCAGTCAGCCCCATGCCTTCCTGTCCTTGTTCTTGGCCCCTGCTCCTGCAGCTCTGAATACTGCGCTCATGGGTGTATAAGCAAAATGCACACCCACTCCCTCAGCAGGGTGCCCATTGGGTTTGATCCAATGCAGACAATACCCACAGGCTCCCACAGTCTCATTCATCCAGCTCCTCCTCAGACAGGTCCCCATGGTCAGACAGCTGGTCAGTGTTGCTGGTGCTTGTCGCATCATCCTCATCCTCAGAACTGGCCTCGCAGGCTGTGTGAAACAGCTGCATAAGCTCTCGAAAACGGTGGGAAACCTAAGAGGAGTGGAGAAGCGCTTCATTCTCAGGTGTAACAGTTTTAACACTTAACAAAGCGCTGCGTACCCAGATCCACAATTTTACTGATTTCACACAGAAAAACAGCCCTCTCTAGGGATAAAGCAAATCAGAACAAGAGGTTAAATATTAAGCCTAAAGTCATACTCCTGAAAAATGGAAGGGAACTAGACATACCTTAACATCTAATGTCCTTTCTTTTTGGGAACCACTTCAAACCACCCAGACAAATTAGGATGGGCTATTACAATCACTGGTTGGTATCTTGCCCATCTCTCTGACTTGGCCACGCCATCCTCTTATGAGGTCCCCCTTTTTTTCTTTCTGGGGACACTTGCTCAGAGCTGGCCCTCTTACCTCATTAGGGGTCTTATTTCCCAACTGTTGGGAAATGATGCTAAAGGTCTGTGGCTGTGCTCCTTGCTCCTGGCACACAGTAAGAATCACACGGTCAGCTTCCCTGCAACCCACATCAGAGAATCCTACTTAGTAATGTTGAATGTGTCCCACACCTTTGCAAACATACACACTTCATCCATACCTACCTACCTTGTCCACAGGACCACCTTTTCCCCAGTGGAGCTGACCTTGCTGTTGTTGGCACATACTGTTGCTTCTGTGGCTTTGGGCTGCTGCTCTCCCTCTGGACTCTTGCCCTGTGTTCCACTGTCTTTAGCCAAACCTCCTCCAGAGGCTTTGGGAAAAGTCTCAGAGTTGTCAGTTCCTGATGAAGATGATTCTTGGACAGGGGACATTCTGTCTGCTGTCTCTACCCCAGCTCTGCTTGAAGGCAGCCAGCTCTCTTGAGTAGCTGGTTTCCCAGACATTTGTCTTCCCCCTAAGTCTTTGGTCCTTGAGGAGACAGGACTCAGAAGGGAAACAGGAGTTTCAAGAATTCCAGGCAATTTTTCAGTCTCTGATGCATTCCAGAATGGCACAAAAGTCTCTGCCTCACCCACTGTCTCAATGCTCTCCCTCTCATTCTGAAGTCTGGGGGATACCCTGGGGTAGGAAAGGTCCTCAGGTTCACCCTGGTTTTTCTGAATAGTATACAGCACAACTCCAGTTTGGGGAGGAAGTTGAGGAGTCTCTGGTGAGCAAGGTGTTGGTCCTTCCAGGAGGGGCGAATCTGTAAGAGTCATTTCTTGAGTGGACAGCAAAGTCCTTTCCACTGCCAGTCCTGCGAAGGAGGAAAGGAAGGTTCTCAGGGTATGGAGTGCATCAAATTTACCTGAGGACTACGAATTACCCAAGAGACATGCTGGTGTGTCACTGTGATAAAGGCTCAGATATAAAAGTGAGGTGGGGGTGGGGGCTGATGTCACGACATAACATAAAATCCAACTACCAAAGTTGAGGAGGGCTGCATCTTCAGAGTACACATAGAGGTACTAGAGGTAGGGGACAGGATGCAGAATGAGAATTCTGAAAAATGTTGACTTCAGAGCACTTCTCAATTCTGCAAAAGGACCATGGCCACAGGAGAAATGAAGACTGAACAGGCGGGTTTCCTGTTGGTTGCTTAATGAAAGAAGTATATCACTGAAAAGACTGATGGAGGCTCAAAGCTGGAGACACGTGGGAATGAGACAAAAACAAAGAGCAGCTGGGCCAGCTGTCAGCACTCACCGGCAACGGGCACCTCTCCCTTTCTGGTGGTCCTGCTGGTTCTGCTCTGAGTTGCCTCCAGGCTCTCTTGTTCCTCAGGGCCTTCCTCCTCCATCACATCTTTGCCCTGCCCAGCTTCCTTCGCACCAGGTACAGGGCTGGGCTCTCGCTGGGGGCTGCTACCCACCAACTCATGGGGCTCCTTGCTCTTACAAGATTTGCTGTCACAGACCTGCAGGGATGATCTTCTGGGTCAAGGGGCTCAAATCTTCTTGGTTTGGGGGGCCAACCAAAGGAAGGCGCCCATAAACTCAGCAAGCTAACTAACATGAACACTTGCTTCAGAGACTTAACACAACCTGGGACAGAGTAGCAGATTATACCTCTCCTCTAACCAAGGACTCTTATCTCTGCTACCAGACAACCATATGCTAGAGAAAAGCATTACCTTTAGGGTCTGTTTCTTGACACAGGTTTATTTCATTCATAACAAAAACCTAAGTGGAAGATATTTGAACTGACTGAAAATTTCTCCCAACTTCAAAAGCTTTATCCATACGATTCTCCTTAAAAGCAAAATCATTATATATTTTAAAAGATTCGGCTCGTGCTTCAGCCTATGAAGCGGCCGGGGCTAGGGATCGCGGTTCGAGTCCCTCCTGGGGCCCGTAGCGAGACCTAGTTCCAAAAAAAATAGCTGGGCGTGGTGGTGCGCGCCTGTAATCCCAGCTACCTGGGAAGCTGAGGCTGGGGATTGCTTGAGTCTGTGGTACCCCGGGCAACAAGAGCCTGAGGTTCCATGGGCAAAAATAGCAAGACCTAGTCTCAAAAAAAAAAAAAAAAAAAAAAAAAGATTCCATTTACTGTGTCTACTTAAGCATGTATATGGGTGTTACATATTATTTACATATATGTAAGTTTTTAGGGATTCAATAAGACACAAAGCAAGTTATGGGAGGATTGCCCCAGGCAGCTCTGACCCCCCACTGGTACCTGCTCCCTCCAGCTCCCTTCTCACCTTGCTGCTGCAGTGGCTACAATTTCTCCTTTTGCTCTTCTTCAGCTTGGAATCAGGACCTCCTTCATGGCAGGAACAGGCACAGTCCTTGGCCCCATCTGGCCACTCAGTTTCCTAGGAGACACCTGGGCTTGGTTAGCTGCCAAGCATTTTTGGTATTAAGAAAGGAAGCTAAGTTGTGAGTCATTTGAAGAAATCTACCCCAACGCACTCCCCTTTCCAAACTTTCTCTTTTATCATGTTCCATCTCTTTACACTGCCTGGGGAAATGAACTTCCAAACTCACTTAAAGCCTATGATGCATCCTGAAAAAAATTCCTAAAGGATCCAAAGGTTGACAATGAGTGCTCGCTTCAGCAGCACATATACCTAAGGTCGACATAACAGATTGTCCAGGTGTTTCAAGACATTATGTATCACCCAAATACAACCTGAGGCAAAGTCACTGGAGAGATATGAAGTATGAGCTATTGACCCATCTGTTTTTGTCCCCTGTGCCTTGAGCTTGCCCCCTCTTCCAATCCCCTCGAGAAAGGGCTCTGAACATGCGGAAAGATCACTTATTGATACTCTCTTCAATAAACGTGAGACATAAATACCACTGTTATTTACACTGACAAGAAGAAACTGAAACAAAGAGCTGAAACAAAGAGCTGAAAAGAGCTGAAACTGAAACAAATAGCTGTCATGGTCATAAAAACACTAAGAAGACATTTTTCCTCACGAAAGAATGCAAGATATGTAGTAAAGAGACATGGATTATAAGGAAAGCAGTAGAAAGCAGTAAATACCAAGAGATTCTGAAGCTGTATTTCTGGAATCACATCCTAGTGTTGCCATCTCTCTATCTCTCTTTGTGGACCTACTTCCCCCTTTGCAAAATGCAAACAAGAGCAATTTTTTCTAAGGATTGTTGTGAGAATTAAGTGAGTTAAAAAATTCATGTCAAATACTTCCAAAAAACACACAATACCTTGTAACACAGCTAAGCACTAGCTGACTAGATGAAAATGGGGGATTCTGGTTATGTTTTCTAATGAACAGAAAGGAATATATTAAGACCCAAGCGCAAGAGAAAAAGTTCTAATGTAGAGAGAAATGAAAGAAACAGATGCTTTTAATGACATCATCATGGGTGGGGCCTCTTCACAAACTGTGCTGTTCTTCCCATGGGTCCTGAATATCCACAGCACCCTGATCTCTGGTTCTTGCTCCAGTTGCAGAGGCATGGACAACACTAATCCAGCGAAGCATTAGACAGAAAACTCAAGTCTTGATTCATGAAAAGTGAATAATGCCCAACAACCTGGCGTACCTTATCATGATTTTGGATTCCAATCTCTTTTCTTCGTTTGTTCTTTGAGGCTGTGGGTATCTTGGGAGGTTCCTCTTCCTCTTCCACATCAGGCAGTGCCACTTCTTCAAAGCCATCAAACTGGGGGAGAAGTGGGTATCACTCAACACAGACTCTGAGTAGATGTTCCTCTTACTCATAACTACCCCTTCACAACACTATTGCAGCTTTAGGGTTTATACCTCATATTCTTTTTCTTCAGTCCAGTTGATCTCTTCAAAGTCACCCATCCGGCTAGCTGCTGGGCGCAGATGGTCAAAGAAGATGGAGAACTCATCCTGTAGGTGGTCATGGCCCTTGAGAAGCTGCCACATCTGTGTTTTGAGCTGAGGAGAGTTGTAGAGGAAAAAATGAAGGGTCCAGAGCCTCTCCATGCTGTCATTCCAAATCAATCCCATTTACTTCCAAGCTCTACATTCCTAGTCAACTGGGAGACACACAGAAGCCTGTTGGTAGCCAAGAATCTTTACACTTCTGCTCTATCACTTGCCTAAGTGGCCTATTAACAACTGCTTCCGTTCCTAAAAACATTCTTAATTCTTTTTTTTTTTTTTTTTTGAGACTAGGTCTCGCTATTTGCCCGGGGAACCACAGACTCAAGCGATCCCCAGTTTCAGCTTTCCAGGTAGCTGGGATTACAGACGTGCATCACCTAGTCTCTACTAGGTCTCACTATGTTGCCCTGTGTGGGTCTCAAACCCACAGACTCAAGTGATTCCTAGTCTCAGCCGCGCTCTAAGGCTGCGCTTAAAGGTATGCGCCACCATGCCTGGCTTATAGTCTTACATTCTTTACTCCTGCTTAATGACCTCTAGCTCAGACACTAACCCAAGCAAAACAATGACACAAGCTCCACCCAGCCCCTATCACCTCCTTTCTTGAACATCTCTTTCACGCATTCCTGAGCCTATGAAGATCAGTCAGGCTCTGGATTCAGGTGGCATCCTTCTATTCCAGTGCTTTAGGCTTTAGATAAGCCTAGAGTCCTTGCCTTCTTCATCTCTTCCAGAAGTCCATGGTACCACATAAGCAACAGGATATAGGACAGTTAAGGGAAAAGGAGAAGGGATAGATCTAAGGCTCAGATGATGGAAAAAAAGAAGCAGGACAGATAGAATACCTCAGTGATCTCCTGTGGTAGGCAGTCTGCACAGCTTTGGAGGACCTTGATAATCTTCTGGTGGTGTGAGGGATTTTCAGCAAAGCAAATTTCTAGTTGTCGAAGAAATTTGCGACTCTTCTCAAAAGCCTGCTGCTCCTCAAACTACCAAAATGGAAGAAGGGCAAGAGAGGAGTCACCCATATAGCTAGAGCAGGTCTTGAAGGTTCGAACATAAGAATCAAGAAAAATGGCTGAGAGCATGAAATGGCTCCGGTTTATAAATGAGAGATCTTTAATTTAACATTTATCTGCTTTGGGCTACTAGGGTCTACCAACCCAAGATAATGATGGTACAAATGTCTCAATTTGTTTATTGTTTTCACTCAAAATCACATGGTACTTCATGGTTTACAAAGAATTTTCACAAATACACTCACTTGATCTGAGTAATAATAATAAAGGTTACATTATGTGCATAATCATCCATTTGTCATTTAACTGGTGTAAGACTACCAGAAACTTTTACTCCTGTAAAAAATTTACTCTGAAATCTTTTACTCCGGTCTATGGCCATACCACCCTGAATGCACCCGATCTCATCTGAAATCCTTTACTCCTGTTTCTCAGTCATGACAGGAAGCTCAGAACTACTGGGATATCTCTCACATTTCAAATGCCACTACCACAGTGACATTTCCAGACCTCTCACCCATCTTACCTGAAACTCTTATTTTTACCTTTCCTGCTTATTTTTTCTATAAAGCATTTGCTACCATATATTTTACTGATGTGTTATTTTTATAATATAAATTGCACCATATACGTGTTTTATAGATATATATTTATTTTATTGTTTATCACCTGACTTTCCCCATGAGGATGTAAGCTCCTTGAGGACAAGGAGTTTAGTCTTTTATAATTACTATATTCCTATTTCCCAGAGTTTTGACTAACACATAGTAGCTATTCAACAAATATTTGCAGAATGAATGCCCAGATTAATATAGTCAGGAGCAAGATCTTCATTTCCTACTAAAAGTCTTCATTTTTTATATATATACTTTTTTTTTTTTAATTTTTAAGAGACTAGGTCTTACTATGTTGTCCAGGGTTGTCTCAAACCTGTGGACTCAAGTGATCCCCAATCTCAGCCTCCCAGGTAACTGCAATTATAGGCATGCGCCAACAGACCCAGTTAGTCTTCATTTTAAAATGAAGTGAAAGTCTCATGTAAAAAATGAGAGATTGGGGGTTGGAAAGACCATACATTGAAAAGAAGACTCTTCTTATGTTTTTAAAGACTAGGTCTCACTATTTTTGCCAGTAGAACCTCAGGCTCACGTTGCCCGAGGTACCAGACTCAAAAAATCCCCAGCCTCAGCTTCCCAGGTAGCTGGGATTACAGGTGCGCGCCACCAGACCCAGCTATTTTTTGGGACTAGGTCTTGCTGTGTTGCCCTGAGCGGAACTCGAACCATGATTCCTAGCTCCAGCTGCTTCATAGGCCGAAGCTTACAGGCATGAGCCACCGTGCCCAGTTGAAAAGAAGGCTCTTATTACCTTGGGCAAGAGGATGCAAGCAAGGCAGAAGTCTGAACGCTCTTCATTAATTCTATTCAACTCCAGTCTTGCTCTGCCTCCAAACACCTAGTGTATTTGTTGTCTTTACCCATCTACTTACTAATCCACAGGCTAGAGCTTGTTCAGGCAGCAGGAAAGCAGCAAAATCCTTCAATAGCTGGGGCCAGTCTTGGAGTAGAATTTGTAGGCTTTTATAGAGATCCACGGCCGTCTGCCTCTGAGTACTTGACTCAAATTCATAGATAACCTGGAGGAAGTCATCATACTTGCCAGGAATATGTTGTAATGCTTCTCGAACCTATACAAAAAAAAATTTCAATTATTATTTTCTTTTCTTTGGGTTCCAACAAGAAGCTAGGATACAGAGGGAGAGATTGCAAAGAAATATCCTTCAGAAGCTACTCTTCCAAGAGGTCTTAAAATCTGACTATTAATGAAAGACATGGGGCAATGAACAAGTACAACTCCTTTTCTAGTAGCAGGCAACTCAAAAACCCACATTTTCCTAGGAACACAGCAATATCCAAAAAAAGTTTTCTAGCATATAGCCCTTATCTTTCTTCCTAATTTCAGTTCCATATTGAAATAGGTAAGAGTGCTTTATACACAAAGATGGCAGCATGGTATTATCTGAGGGTAAATAATAGATACAGTAGGATACAAGAAAAAAATCATTACTATCAGTGGTATTACTGCACTTTGGTGGAGTGACAAAAGAAACAACACACTGTGAGATTAATGAAATGAGGTAATTAACTAGGATAACTACCAGAAACAGGTTGGTTCATTATCTCTGATGATCAAAGTGCTCCCATAAGATCTTCTCTCTGAATAGTATACCAAAGATCTCAAGCTGAAGGGTCAATAAGATCTTTATTCCCAACGAAGTTACAACCTCCCGCTGATGATGAATTAGCAGCTTTCCCCACTTTGTGGGCAATAGAGGTGTGATGATGCAAAGCTACTTAAAACAAACCTGCTGCTAACTGAAAATTGTGTCTCTTATGATTCTCTCACAAAGATTATTAGCAGTTCCAGGAAAGTTAAGGCAGAGGTGTACTACTGTGCAGTCTGAAAAGCAGACTTAATTTGAAAACACCAACCCCATGAAAAAGAATTAGCTTCATTCAGAGGGACAGACAGTAACAGGAAGCAGCATTTGCCTACCCTGGTCAGATAAGCCTGAGCAAAGGCCAAATCCTTCTGTTCCCTGAGTGGGTCCCGTTCGAGAATGTCCTCATCATATAGCAACAGCAGCTTGGAGGTGTCCTTGCTGGCCCGGGCCCGACTTCCCCGCTTGTTTCGAGCTCGATGATTGCTCCGGCCTTTTCCAGCAGCTTTGATGCTCTCTCCTTAAGAGTACATGTGAAAAATACTATTTCTCTGGTCCTGCAAACCCTGTTCTTCCCATCCCACCACATATACCTACCCATCTAAATCCTATTCCACAGTGTGGAGCAATTCAGAGAAAAGCTATTGGAAAGAGGTAGGAAAGGCATATCTGTCTCCACCAAGTCTAAAACATGACTGCTTTAATTGGCTTGACAATGGGACACGTAGCCACTCATATTGAGAAAGGAAGTCTACAGGATAGAATCTCATGTTACATTCTCAAGGACTAAGTCTTGGTGAAGAGCAGTGTTTCTAAAATAAAGATAGCTTTATTTAATTTATTTATTTACTTATTTATTTTCTAAGGTAGCTTTATTTTAGACAGGCTAATTAGGAACCAATGTAAAAGCTTGAATGAACTTAATACAAACAAAGCTGCTGTTAAGAGTTAACATTTCTGAGCATCTCTTCTTTGCAAAGGTACCAGGTCATACATCTGTTTTGGGAAATGGAGTCCAGGGTTTCCTCTGGAAACTCTCCAGATGGTTTACCAACTAGCCACTCCACACTCTGGACCTTAGACAAAGAGACCAAACTCACCTGGTGGGTTCCTGCTGGTCTCTACTGGAGCTGTCTTGGGAGAAGCAAAGGTGGTAGGAGGCTTCTCTGCAGGGTCTCCAATTGTTTCATCTGTCATTTCATCTTCTTTCTGCATGTTTTCCATTCCTTCTGCTTCTTCTTCCTCCTCTTCTTCAGGCTCAGAGTTCTCTTCCTGGGAGTTCTCTTCCTCAGACTCCCCTTCCTGACTCATGCGTCTTTCAGAAGCTAGCCAAGTCAATTTCTCCATTGTTTCCTGCAACTCCCACACAAAGAGTGTTCACAGAGCTCCTGACTGCTCACCAAGTGCTGAGCGCATGGTTTACTAGGAGAGACTAAGGATAGTCAGTAGTGTATATCTGTGGGGGTGGGGGAATCAACTATCTGCAGCCTCTGAACTAAGAAATTAAAGGATCACTGGGACTGCTACCTGGTAGGAGGGTAGAGGAAGCATTTTGAATTATCCCGCATTACCTTAAACACAGTTTACCCTTTCCCTGACCTCACACTCATGATTACATAATATATACAAACATAAATAAACATACATAGGTATTTAAATTGGGTTCAGTGATGTAATTGAACGCTTAAATGAGAATTTCAACCTTTCCCTTTTCTTTTATCTCAAGCCATAATCAAATCCCACAGTGCATTCAAAACACAGTATAAATTACTTTAAGGACTATCTAAGGGCAATAAGCAAGCAGATGGTTTAGCAATAAACTGAGCATGTTCCTGATTCTGCAAAGTATTTATGGATATTCCCCAATTCTCACCTGGAGTTCTGGGACAGAGAGCACAGATTCCTCAGAAGCTGATGACATTTCATCTTCTTCATCTTGGGTAAGGTCGTCAAAGTCTTCTTCCTCTTCTTCCTCTGGCCCTTCTTTCTCTCCTCCAGTTTCTGGTCCCACTGGGGTCCCTACTGATTGATCATCAACACTACACAAGTCCTCAGGCTTCCCTGGAGGGCTGCTCAGCACCAACTCAGGGTCAACAGAGGAGGAAGCAGTCTTTGGTGATCCTCTGCTCACATCTGAGTTTCCTTCATCAGGAGGTTCCTGAGAAGCTGAAGGAGTGTTAGCTGGTTGACTTGTCTCCTCCTTTTGTAAGACTGTCTGTTTCTTCACCTCTCTAGCACCACCTGACTCCTCACTTGTGTAGCTGGTGCCCACTTCCAAGGAATGTTCTTTTTTTATTTCAACACAAAGGTCCTTCTCAGGGAGTTCTCTGGAGATTTCCTCCCCAGGGTCTTTAGGTTCCATCTTAACAATTACTTCTAAATCCTCAGACGGAGAGTTTAAGGATTCTTGGATGCCCTGAGGTAGCAGTTCCAGAGCTGGCCTCCCCTCTTCTGTTTTCACAATAGTCCAGCCATAGGCACTATTATCTGACCATTCTTCCTGGCACACTCTACCTGCTGGTGGAGGCCCTGGGCTGTGCTCCTCTTTGGGGAAGACAGTAGCACAGAGGGGAGATAGCTCCAGGGGTTCTACTTTAGGTTGTAAGTCTTGAAAGGCATTTTTCCCTTCAACCAAAGGACAGCCAATGTCCACATTGACGTGGGCCTTATCTTCAGGGGTGGATGGTACAGGGAGATTCACAGTGTTGCCAGAAACAATTAAGGGGGGGATGGAGGAGGCCACAAGGGGCTGGTTCAAAGGACAGGGGAAAGAAGTAGGGTTAACCAAGAGGGTAGTGATGGGAATGGTCTGAGAACTCTGGGCCACAGCTGCATTGACAGGTTGGATCATATTGCAGCCACTGCCAAGGCTCACAACTTTCACGGTGGTGGCAGGAACCGTGAAGATAACAGGTGTGGTGTGGATGAGAGGGGCAGCCTCTAGACAGAGAGAGGTCTTGGCCCCCTTTCTTTTGGGACCTTTCCGTTTCACACGTGGCTTCTGAAATTTAGAAGGGGCAAGTGAGGGCAGCATGACCTTAGGCACAGGAACATTGGAGAGCAGGGTCTGGGATTCAGATAGAGGAAAGTTGGTCCTGGCTTTAGGGGGTGTAGTCGGCAGTGTGGTTGGAGACTCAAAACTATCACCCCCAGGGATGCCTAGTGGAGGGACACCTGGCACTGTCTGTAAGACAGTGGCTGGCTGGATCAGGTGAGGAATCCGGACCACCATTTTGTTTGGAGGGGCCTCTGAATGATTCAATCTAGCTGCCGTTTTCCCAGAGCTGGAGCTAGGCTGGAGAGAAGTGCTGGGTCTGCCAGGGAGAGGCTTTGTGGCTGAAGATCGCTTTTGTCTCCGACCCTTCCTGGAAAAATGGTTGGTGACTGGCTTCAGTTTCAGGACTACACCCTTTGGCAATAGCAGTGGATACCAAGTTTCACTCCCCAATTCTGAATTGCCTTTTTCTAGGCCTGGGTCCGAGTTGACTTCAGCAATTCCAGTCACATTTCCTACCTCTCTGGCACCATCAGCTATGTGTCGCAGTTCCTCCTGGATAGATGGCAGACTAGCCTATTGGGAACAAGAACACTCTGATTCGCACATGTCACATGTGGTAATAAATAAGTAGGCTTTTCAGATTATATGGACCTTTCCAAAACAGTCTCAATCTTTTTTTTTTTTTTTTTTTTTTTGAGACTAGGTCTCGCCATATTTACCCATGGAACCCCAGGTTCTCGTTGCCCGGGGTACCACAGACTCAAGCATTCCCCAGCCTCAGCTTCCCAGGTAGCTGGGATTACAGGTGTGCACCACCACACCCAGCTATTTTTTTGGAACTAGGTCTCGCTATGGGCCCCAGGCGGGACTCGAACCACGATCCCTAGGCCCAGCCGCTTCATAGGCTGAAGCTTACAGGCATGAGCCACCGTGCCCGGCCAACAGTCGCAAACTTTTCAACAGATTTTTTTGCATCAATATCACATTTCTGAAGACTGCATTCCAGTTATATATTCTAGAAACGTTTCTTTGAATTTCCTTTAGAAACTTATTGCTTTATCTATTATTTCTAGAAGGGTAGAGATATAAGAGAAGAATGAATAAAGAAGATTTTTTACTTCCTAGTTTTACAACTAAGGCATTACAGGTATAAATCGTCCTTGATATTTTGTTATCAGGTCTTTAGTCACCTTTCTCTCCAACATACTTTGAGGAGGAGAGGAATACCTTTAGCCAGAATGGAAGCCGGTGTTCTTCTCTCTCTACAGGTGGTTTCCACTGATGTGGCTGAATTTCTTCACAACACTTCACTAAGATTGGTAGCTGTTTGGTCTTCTTATAAAACTGAGCATGAAAAAATAAAACATGAGTTACATTCTGTAAGAAATGTTTCTTTCATGAACATTTGTCAAGATGGGCAACAGGGTGAGCAGTGGTTTGAGATACACACCCCTACATACACATATATAGCAGCATATGCTGACATATCTGCAATTCACATTAAACGAATACCTATAGTTAATAATAATTTTTATGATTACTCAATACTCTGTAAGGGGTGACCTCCATTCTGGTCACCATGAAGATAAAGTTTTAGGTCACAGATAAAAAGAAAGTAGATGATCAGAGTATTCATATCAGATTTGCTCCTGCTCAACAGCTGCAATGATTGCATGTTAACTCATCCTGGACATATGGAAGCTTCCTTTTAAGCAAATAATGGTGTGAAGGACATTAGAAGAGACGGGAAAGATGAACAGAGACTACGACAGCTCAATTTTAAGAGCAAATAAAAGGGAATTTGCTCTGATAACAAGCATCCGCTCACTCAGCCTGCTATGTGCCATGTTCTGTGCTACAAGCTGTGCATACAAAAAAGAAGCAAATCCTGTTCTCAAGGAGCTTATAAAGTCACAAGTGAGATAGTCAAGTAGATCAACGACATCCTGTATAAAAAACTATAGACAAGGATGTACATACAACTCAAACTTTAACAAATGAAATTTCTGGAGCAAGTGCAACTACTTCTGACTTTTTTTTTAAGAGGCTAGGTCTCACTATGTTGCCCAGGGTTGTCTCGAACTCATGGACTCAAGTGATCCCCAGCTTCAGCCTCCTGGGTAACTGGGATTACAGGCATGCACCACCATGTCTGGCTTTACCTCTGACTCTTAGTAGAAGAGATTTGCATCATGAGGTCAGGAGCACAGGGAACACTTCATGTTTGAAATTATGAATATGTTTAAGGAACAACAAAGAGATGGACCTAGCTACAATTAAAGAAATATGGGGAGACCTTAGAGACAAAGCTAGAGGTAGGCAGAACTTCTATAGGCCAAGCAGTCTGAATTTATCTGGAGGATTAGACAGAAGTGGCTATGGAAGCAATGTGAGGGACAGAATAGATGAATCAGATTAGAGACACCCTCCCACCGCCTGTGTCTAAGCAGCTATTTCTTCCCCACTCTTCTCCCTGTGCCAAGCAGCAGAGATAGCTCTGCTCACAAGGCTGCCCTGCCTATGCCTTGGTAGGCCTCTCCCAACAATCTTGTCCCTTTCAGGGGTAATTCTTTCTGCTTGTTTGTGTATGTACAAGTGTTCTTCACTCCCCTCTCCCTTTACATAATAATGTGTCCTCTTGGATATAAAAAAAGAATTAGAGACATCAGTTAGAGAACAACTGTACTGGGGCTAGGGTTAAAAAATAAAATAAAATTGCTGTATTTTATTACAGGTGTAACAACAAGCCTAAATTAAGGAAGTGGGCAGCAGAGTTGGCAATAGAGTAAGAAAATTGAGGGCCGGACACGGTGGCGCGGTAGCCTGGAAACCCACAGTGGGACCAGGGACCGCGGTTCAAGTCCTGCTCGGGGCAACACAGCGAGACCTAGTCCTAAAAAACAGCTGGGCGTGGTGGTGTGCGCCTGTAATCCCAGCTACCTGGGAAGCTGAGACTGGGGATTGCTTGAGTCTGTGGTACCCCAGGCAACGAGAGCCTGCGGTTCCACAGGCAAAAATAGCGAGAGCTAATCTCAAAAAAAAAAAAAAGAGTAAGAAAATTGAAGGGCCAGACATGGTGGCACATGCCTGTAAGCGGCAGCCTAGGCTGGGGTCAGGGATCGTAGTTCGAGTCCTACCAGGGGCATGCAACGAGACCCAGTTCCAAAAAAATATAGCTGGGTGTGGTGGTGCGTGCCTGTGATCCCAGCTACCTGAAAAGCTGAGGCTGGGGATTGCTTGAGTCTGTGGTACCCAAGGCACCGTGAGCCTGCGGTCCCACATGCAATAACAGCGAGACCGAGTCTCAAAAAAGAAAAAAGAAAAGAAAATTGAGAACCAGGTGACTGACAACAATTGGTAGTGACAAGTGCAAGGAATCAAGAGTCCCAGGTAAATGGACTTGCAAGAGTGTCTAGACAGCAATATGATATAGAAGACAAAGATCTCAGAAGGGGAAAACTGGGGCAGGCTAAGTGCTGGCACTGGTGGCAATGACTAGAAGGTAATATGTTCAGTTTCAAGAGTCAGTGAAGCAACTGAGTAAGAATTGTGTTAAATAGTTAACTGTGATTAGCTGGAGCTCTAGAGAGAAATCTGGACCAATGGTACAAATCTGAGTATCACAAGACAGATGATACCAATGGCATAAATTTGGATGATACTACACACTATGGAGATAGTTAGAGCACTGGCATGTAAGGTAGAGCAGGGGAACAAGAATTCACAAAGAAGCAGCCTGAGCTAGGGTCATAGGAAACAGCAGAATAAAGTTTGAAGAAATAGTGCATGAGCTATGTTATCAACTGAGATGCTGCTAGGACAAGAACAGAAAAATATTTATTGAATATGAATATGTAGAAGGCCGAACATAGGGTACAAGAAAGAACAGATGAGAAAGATGGACAAAACCACAGAGGCTAGGGCTGAATGATGATAATGATAGTAGTAGTAATAATAATGATAATCATAATAACAATAAGAAGCAAAAAGACAAACCAGCTCCTATGGTAATATAAATGGACCCTCTGACCAAACAATGGTCTGATCCAGCTCAAGTTATAACACAAGAGAAAAGTTCTGCTTGTATTATTACAGATAATGAAAAACAACAGATCCTGGTCCCATGGGTTAAGCCTTGCTAAAATCCAAAAGCAGATAAAAGAGTTCTAGGTTAACCAAAGACAAATCTGTACTCATAAACCCAGCTACAGTTACTGTTCCAGTCGATTCTTATTGCTCTAAGGTCCCCAAAACTTAAAGTGCTAATAACTTACAGCACTGCTGTTAACGTGAATATTCATTGAATAGCCAACTGGGAGATAATTCAAGATCTTTGTGGGGACAATAGTCACATCTTCACTTGTCAAAGAATTTGGGAAATGCTCTGGTAGGAGTGACCTGCACAGGGGCACAGGTTGGGGGAGCCACACAGAGAAGGTCCACTGCCCTGACTGGCGAATAGGAGCAGGACCACATTCCTCCCTGGGGGCTGCACGAGTGGGGGGTTAAGGAAAAGGAGAGGTAGGGTGGAGTGTCCTGCAGAGAGCCCAAGTTCTGCAGGGGACACAAGGGGGAGGGTTAGGGAGTGTGGGTGGCAACACACCCTCTGGTCTTACTCTCACTCCAGTCAATCCTCACTCAGAACAAGAAAAACACTAATGAATAAGCTTTAGACACAGAGGAGGCCACAGAATAAAAAAAGCTCTGACCCATGAAAGAGCATGAAGGAAATCACCGGAAAAGGATTGTATAACCAACTATACTGAGGACTTATCACAGAGCTACACCTGTACCACTGCTGGGGGCTGGGAGCTAAAATCAGGGCTCAAAGAGGCCTGCAGTGGGAGCAAATTACCCTCCCTCACCACAGGGGAGGAAGGCCACAGAAATGTGGCAGTGGCCCCAAGGCTGAGCTGCAAACCGCAAACCGAGAGATGAGACAGGAGGACTAAACTATCCGCTGATGTCTGTCTCCAATACGGAACTTACCTACTGACAAGAACTGAGAGACAGATGCCCTAAGCCAGAGACCAGAAATATATGGCTAAGAAGCAGCAAAATGGAACTGAAACCAAAATGGAGGAGACAACCAGGAAGAATGATGATGCACTGATAGGCTCCAAAGAAGGGGAATGAATGCATGTCACAAAGTCAAGAGTGGGAAAAAGAAAAAACAACAACAACAACAGAAAAAACAAAATCAAGTGTGGAAATCTAAGCAGTAAGGTCTACCAGGCCCCAAGAATGCAGATCCTTGCACAGGAAAAGGACAATTCCTCAGAAAAGGAAGAAGCCAGTGGGCGAAACATGGTCCAAGAAACAGCAATGAGAGAGGAGCTGGAAGGACCGGAGTGGGGGCTGGAGGTCAGGGAGGGCAAACCCAAGGGGATCAACAACTATGTAAATTCGTAAATAAATAAATGAGAAAAAAAAGAATTTGGGAGAGACCTGTTAAATAGGCAAATTACATAAATCCATTTGACTTTAGTGCATCTTGAAACTCCAAATAGACAAGAGAAAAATTTTAAGTGAATGAGGGAAAAAAAGACAACAACAAAATTTCCAAAGCTGAAAATCAGATGAATGAGTGACACAGGAGAATAAAGAAAACCAAATTTCATGGGGAAAAAAAAAAAGTCAACTAAATTCACCTCCAAGACTGGGAAAAGAGAAAGACCAGATGCATCTAGAAGTGGAGGTAAAGATGAAATTAAAGTGGAGGTAAAGATGAGGAAGATAAGTTATAAGAAGTTGAATCCCACTTGCAGGTATCCCAATGGAAGCACTGCTACGAAAAGGCAGTCTCTAGCTGAGACTATGAGACGTCGACACAGGCATTATGTTGAGAAGAAAATCTCCAGGTTTTTCCTGTCTTATGTTTCCCACATTTCCCCAGACAGTCGCTATTTTTAAAATACTCAGTGAACAAAAACAGCGATTGGAAATTAAAACAAGGAACATAAGAAATAAAGAATTCAAGTTGGCAGAAGTTACAAGATAAAGTTGAAGTAATATTCTAGAAAATACACAAAAAGACAAAGTGATGGAAAAAAAGTGACAAGATGAGAAGGCCAGACTCAGAGATTTAACATGTGGCTACTGGGAGCATGAAGGGGAACATGGCTGGGTGAATAGATAGCCCAGCTGGCAGAACAGGCTAAAAGACTTAGGACTTGGAGTTGAGAATCCAAGCCACAATGGGGGCAATCCAGGACATTGTGAAACTCCCTGAAAGAACTTTTGTTGATATTTGAGTGGGCGCAGACACTATCCAGGGCAGTGGGAACTCTGGGAACAGACCTGGGCAGCTGAGTCAGTGTGACTTCTGAAAGCTTCTTCTCACTCTAGGAAGAGATCAAAGAGAAGCCAGGCTGAGCCATGCCAGACTCCACAAAAAGACTAATAGCAGAAGAAGGATATGTGATATAACTCAATAATTCTTTGGGAAAGTAAACAAAGATGTATAAATACTGCTTCAAGTGGATGCACAGGTGGATTGGGGTGGCATTAGCCATTGTGGGTAGGCAGAGTGACAAATTGGCACACACCTGCCCACCACACTCTGGCACTCTGCCAGTCAGAAGCAAATTAGTCCCAAAGAATCAACCAGGAAGTTTAGACCTTGCTCTTCCCACTGGAAGACTCAAGCATCACAGATCACAACCAGAGACCAAGAGAACAGCAGGAACATGAGGTGGGGAAAGTTAAGCACAGAATATAGTTTGCTATGGAATGAAAGAGGAGGAAATAAAGATGATCAATTTCACTCCTCAAACCAAGATCAAATATTCAGTCTCCACAGTCCCTTCTACTGGCCCCACATCATACCAAAGTAAACTACCAAGAGAAACAAACAAAACTAAATCCCTAGCATGCCAACCAAATACACACACACACACACACACACACACACACACGGGGTGTGAGCAAGTGAGGCAACACATATGCTTAGGAAGCAAGAACCACCTGAACACAAGATGGAAAAGCAAAATGAAAACAGAAGTCCTAGGATACGGAAATAGAGGATCTATCAGACAAAGACTTTGGAATAAGATACTGAAAATGCTGAACAAGCTACTGAAAGGTCAGTCAAAGGCAGACAGAACCAAGGTCTTCAAAAGAAGATTTCAGGAGATCTCAATGCTTGTACAAAGGGACACCTGTGCCCGGATGTTTACTGCAGCACTATTTATAATTGCAAGGACAAAGGACATAGAAACAATCCAAATGTCCCAAAACAGATAACTAGATGAAAAAGATGTGGTAAATATACACAATGGAATATTACTCATCAATTAAAAATGACAAATTTGACGAGTTCATAACATGGACGTGCTTAGAAGAGATCATATTAGCCGATCAAGTCTGAAAGAAAAAGACAGAAACCAGGGACATGGGAAAGATAAACAAAAATCCATGAAGAAAAGTCAAAACAGTCAACAACCAAATTGAAGTACACAGCCTGGTGAGGGGGGGATAGGGTGGGAACGGTCACGGAGGGGGGGTGAACCCCAGAGATCACAGAGATGTGAAATTTATATATAAATTATTTTTAAAAAAGAAAAAGAAACCAAATGGTGTCACTAATATATGGGACATAGGAAAAATAAACAAAAAGCTATGAGGAAAAGTCAAAACAAGCTAATAACCAAACTGAAGTACACAACTCAGGGGAGGGTAAGGGAGAGCAGGCAGTGGGCAAACCCCAGGGATTACAAAAATGTGAAATTTATGTTTACATATTTAAAAAAAAAAAAAAGAAGAAGAAGATCTCAGATCAAAGGGAGTTCTTCACCAAAGAGAGTCAATATATTTTAAAAAAATCACAAAAGAGACTTTGGATGAAATGCAGACAAATGTGGAAAATGCTTTAAACAGAATTGAACTGAGAGAAAAATTTCAGATGTAGAAGACTCATATGAACGAATCATTTAGAAGAAAAAAATCAAGACAAAGGAAAAATGATGAAACTACCCCCCCAAAAAAAATCACTCAATCAGGAGAGAAAATTTAATAATCATTGGGATCTGGCCGCGCACGGTAGCTGGTGCTTGTAAGCTTCAGCAAGCGGCCGGGGCTAGGGATCGCGGTTCGAGCCCCGCCTGGGGCCCGTAGCGAGAGCTAGTTCCAAAAAAATAGCTGGGCGTGGTGGCGCACGCCTGTCATCCCAGCTACCTGGGAAGCTGAGGGGACTGCTTGAGTCTGTGGTACCCCGGGCAAGGAGAGCCTGCGGTTCCACAGGCAAAAATAGCAAGACCTAGTCTCAAAAAAAACAAAAACAAACAAACAAACAAAAATAATCATTGGGATCCCAAAAGGTGAAGAGAAACAGAAACTATTTA
This sequence comes from Uropsilus gracilis, assembly GCA_004024945.1. NCBI lineage: Eukaryota > Metazoa > Chordata > Mammalia > Eulipotyphla > Talpidae > Uropsilus > Uropsilus gracilis. The sequence continues at coordinate 4,011 of PVHY01018756.1, read as the reverse complement.
AAGAACTAATAATAGAATTTTCCAAACTTAAAGAATAAATTAAATATGGATGTCCAGAAAGCTAAGAAAACACCCAAACTTTTAAATGCAAAAAAAAAAAAAAAAAAAAAAAATGCATCAAGACATATCAATGTCAAGCTAGCAAGAATCAAAGATAAAGATTTTCAGGAAGCAAAGGAAAAAAAAAACTTTAAAAAAAGCTCCCAAATTAGAATTTCCCTAGATATCTTTTTTTGTTTGTTTGTTTTTTTTAAGGCTAGGTCTCGCTATTTTTGCCCCTGGAAGCACAGGTTCATGTTGCCCCGGCAGAGTACCAAGGACCCAAGCAATTCCCAGTCTCAGCTTCCCAGGTAGCTGGGATTACAGGGGTGTGCCACCACGCCCAGTTTTTTCGAACTAGGTTTCGCTACGTTGCCCCAAGCAGGATTCGAAACGCAATCCCTGGTCCCCACCAGGGTTTCCTAGGCTGCCGCTTACAGGCACGTGCCACCGTGGCCGACTCTGTGGATATCAAACCACTCTCTAGGCAAGAAAAGAATGGAAGGTAGGCTTGTTCACAATCCTGAAAGACGAACTGTCAGACAAGAATCATCTATCTAGCAAAATTGTCATTCAAAAATGAAGGTGAAATAAAGACAAACAAGAAAAAAATGAAACACAAATTCCTGAGCAAAATGACAACAGCACTACCAAACTAGAAGCATGAGCAAGAATATTATGAATCAACAATGAGGAAGAAGAAATGGACAGAACCTGTATAACTGAATGTGATTGAACACCAGCTCACAGAGGACATAAGGTACACAATTTAAGTAAAACCCCTGAAGTAACCACTTTAAGCAAATATCCAGAATAAAGACCTACAGATAAAGAAACAAAGAAACTGATAGAAATTCTAAAGAAAGCCATCTAGAAACAGCAGAGGGAAACAAATGGAAAAAGAAACAGAAAAATAAGACAAACAAAAATAAAACCAAAATGACTGATAAGTAGTTCATATAAAAGAATCACCATAAATGTAAAAATGTGACTAGTCTTAACTCACCAATTAAAAGATATAAACTAACAATGTAGGTGAAAAAGTTTTTGCCATTGTTACAGTATTTATAAGAGACACATTTAAAACCAAAACACAAAAAATAAAAGTAATTGGCTGCAGTAAAGTCATACATGTCAATAATTTCAGAGAAAAGCAGGAATTGTTATTCTCACATCAGATAAACTAGACTTTAAATTAGACTTTTAAAGTAGACTACCTTTAAAAAGGGTAATCAGGGATAAAGATGGACAATATGATCAAAGGAACAATTCACCAAGAAGACATAACTGTATTAATATTTATGCCCTTAATACAGGAACACCTAGTTGCATAAAGCTAACCGGATCCAAAACAACATACTGACAAAAATACAATCATTGTTGGCAATTTCAACAGGTAAAAGGAGCTCTGCAGCTCCTGATTTGGTGGTGCAGGGGTGCATGCCTGACTCTGTTGCACACTGTGCTCACTGCCACACCCTGGAAAAGTGAAGTTATATGCACTGAAGGGGACCTGGGTGAAGGACACTGGGTTTTGAACAATAGCAGTCAGGCTTGAAATCCAAGCCCGTGATGGCAGAAAGTAGAGGAGTGAAGGGAATCTCAAAGTTGTTAAAAGCTGGGGCAACCAGGGGACTGAGATACTCTTTCCTGGGACTACTCACTTACTCATGTCTTTAGTTCCTTAACTGCCATTCCTGCTGCCGATACAATTAGCACTGACCTCCTGATCAACACGTCTGTCTCTGGCACAACCAATATCCCTTCTACGAACTGCCTTCTGCTGCTTGATCCTCCTGTACCATTTTTTGCCTGCCAGCACCAACTCTTGACCACCACTGAGTAAACTTCCAGCAGAAATCTCCTGTTCAGTGCCTCAGGCCTATGCCTACGCCACCTCTCCTGTTGGTTCTACATCCAGATCTGCCTGGTCCAGCCTTCAGATTGCTGCTGCTATCTATTCTAGTACTGCCTCAACAATCTGACTTGTGATCACCTCCAGTTGCCACTGTGAATTGGGTTTACTGCCTAGTGGTATGCTATCAGCTCCAGGCTCTCACTGGAGGGACAACCCCATTTTTCACAAGCAGTTTTTGGTTTGGAAAACTATACACTGTGGCTGCTATCTGGGGTAGGACAGATGGCCTTCGTAGCCTTAAAAACTAAATTCTTTTTCTCTATATCTCACTCAACATCTCCCTTATAAATAAACCCTATTGTTGTTACACTCTATGAGTCTAGCAGGATGCAAGTGCATAGGTGAGAACCCAAGGACCATGACATCCTCAGGTTTGCATGGTTTCAAACACACCACTGACTTAACGGGACAGAACATTCAGAAATAACAAAGAAATAAAGGCCTTAAGTGAAATGTTAGGACAGATGGACTTAATGGACATTTATAGAACTTCCCATTCCAAATGAAACACACTTTCTTCTCTAAAGCACATGGAACATATTTCAATATTGAAAAGTTGTATACATCTAAAGATTTGTCCTTCTAGATTGTCTACTTACTTTGTACAGAGATTTTTTAACAGGTCCTTAAGATCCTGTGTATTTCTGCAGTATCTATTGTAATTTCACTTCTTTCATTTCTGATAACATAGATTTGGGTTTTTCTTTTTTGGTAAGCCTAGCTAATGGCTTGTCAATTTTACTTTGTCGAAGAACCAACTCTTGATTGGTTCTTTTGGACTGTCTAGTTTTCTATTCCATTTATTTCTGCTTGAAATATTTATTATTTCTTTCTTCCTGCCCTCTTCCTATTGGTTTTTTGGATGCTTTTGTTCTTCTTTTTCTTATTCTTCCAGCTGCATGGTTAGACTGAGAAATTTTTTTTTGTTTTGACATGGGCCTATATTGCTATAAACGTCACACCTAGTATTGCTTTTAGAGCATTACGCAGGTCTGGTAGCTGTCTCTCCATTTTCATTAATCTCTGGAAATCCTCTAATGTCTTCTTTGATCTCTTCATTGATTCAGTAATTTTTCAGAAGCATTTATTTCAGTTTAGTCCAAGATTCTTTTTGTAGATAATTTTTTTTAAAGAGACTAGGTCTTGCTATGTTGCCCAGGGTAGTCTTGAATCCACAGACTCAAGTGATCCCTAGTCTCAGCCATCCAGGTAGCTGGGATTATAGGTGTAAGGCACCACACCTGCCTATTTTTGTGGATAATCTTTAACTTTATAGCATTGTTATTTTTGAAGATGCTTGATATAACTTATATTTCTGTATAATTTCTGAGAAATGTTTTATGTCCTAGTATTTGACTACACAGCAACAGTAACCAGAATGGTACTAGAACATGGTACTAGATATGGTACTAGAACAAAAAAAAAAACAAAAAAACAAAAAAACCACCCAGAAACTCACACTAATGGAACAGAATAGAAAGTCCAGAGATACACACAAGCAAATACATAAAATTTAATTCAAAATGAATTAAAGATATGGATATAAGAACTGAAAATATAAAATACTTGAAAGAAAACACAGGGAACACACTATGAGACAGTGATCACAAATATGTATTTGGGGACTCAACAATGGTAAAGGAAACAAAAGTGAAAATAAACAAGTAGGACTATATCCTAAACTAAAAGGCTTTTTTACCTCAAAAGAAACATTACAAAAACGTAACTTATAGCATGGGGAAAAATATATACACATCATACATCTAACATGGGGCTAATCTCCAAACTTTACAAAGTTTTATACAATCAGCAGCAACAAACCAATCCAATCAAAAAATAAGAAAATGGGCCGGGCATGGTGGTGCATGCCTGTAAGCGGCAGCCTAGGAAACCGAGGCTGGAACTGGGAACTGCCGTTCAAGTCCTGCTCGGGGCAATGTAGCGAGAACCAGTTCCAAAAAAAATAGCTGGGCGTAGTGGTGCACACCTGTCATCCCAGCTACCTGGGAAGCTGAGGCTGGGGATTGCTTGAGTCTGTGGTACCCCGGGCAACA
>PVHY01018755.1:0-28659 GCA_004024945.1 Uropsilus gracilis | reverse complement strand
GTCCCAATTGGCAGTAAGATATCCAGGAATTCTGGGCCTGACTCCTGATTCCCCAAGTCCCTAGACCAGATGCAAGATCAGTGGGGAGAAGTGACTCAAGAAGATGATTAAGAGGTTGGCAGTATTACATTTGTAAGTCACAAGGAGAAAATGGGTCCAGGTGGGTGTGCCTGATGATGAGATACGCATGCAATTTACTGAATACAACATAGAAGGGCTATATTTGAGCAGATAGCCAAAAGGTGCCCCAGGGATTCTGAGGAGCCAAGCTGAGTCAGTTGTGTATATAGAGGACAATTAGGTAACAGGGAACATTGACTTGTAGGTTGGAGCTGCTTGGTAATAACAATTTGAAGCAGATAAGATAGCAATATTTATTACACTTTTAGCATTTGGAAATGCTTGCTTTTAGTATGAAAATTATAACTGACCAGAAGTTACCACTTTCATATGCACAATTATTAAAATTCTTGCAACACTTTCCATTTTATTATATACTTTGGTATGCAGTTGAAATTTCCTGGTTCTAATTCTCCATAGTCATTTAGACTTTTGTTCTTATGTAGTTAATTAAAATCAATAAACTTTTATTAAAAAGCAACCATGTTCAGATAAGTGCTTTAGATAGCACAGGCAATGACAATGTCTAAAGAACTGTTTTTGAGTTTATCCTCAATAAACTTCAAATTAGATGTCTATGGAATGTGTCACATTTAACAAATGTTTATCATTTATGTGCATAGGATAGTATTATATACTATGCACCAATTTTTAAGCCACTTTAATCTTCATAAGAAATCAATGAATAATATTTTTATTTATATTTGCAGTTCTACATTAGGTAACTGAAAGACAGAAAAGACAACTAATTTACCCTATTAATGATGGACATAGGATTTGAAACCAGACACTCAGGTTTAGGACTCTGTTCTAAATCAAAGTTGCTTCACAAAATGTACAAAATATGTCAAGTTGTATGAATCCATCAATCTAGTGACCTGTGACAAATCTGAAAAGTGTTTAAGTGGGGATAAGCATACTTGGATATGTGAGTATACAAAGTGACAACCAAAAAAACCCTGAAACATGATTTTTGTTTATTTTTATTTGCAATACTCTGAATTAAGCTCATTTTAAACTAATTTGCTATTTCCTTGAAGTATCAATTTTTCTGATCTGGAAGTAGATTTATCATTTGAAGTGATTTTTTTTCTTAACTGGTTGAAGTGACACTATTAGCTGTCATTTTCATCAAGAGGTTATTAAGCATATCCACTAAACAGACAAGTTTGTGGTGAGGTTCCTCTTGATGGTTAGTTGTGCTGTGGGATTAGAATATTGGAATCCATTATGTTTACCACGTGGCTTTCCCTCCATCACATCCACAAGAGAGTAGGACACACAGCAGAGGAAGTTCTTGTCATGAAGATAACCATGTTCATTCCTTCCGAGACTATAAAAAAAGACTGCATTCAATATAATTCGAACATGAGGGGGGGGGTGAAAGAGGGCGACCCAAAGAAGACTTTTTAACTTAACTTGAAACACATGCAGGCCTGCTTTCCTCTCTCCGAAGCAGGCTTCAAACAGTTTACATTAACAATTTACCTTTAAGCCAGGCACAGTGGCTCGTGCCTGTAAACTTCAGCCTGTGAAGCGGCAGGGGCTAGGGATTGCAGTTTGAGTCCTGCGTGGGGCCCGTAGCGTACCTTTAAGCCAGGCACAGTGGCTCATGCCTGTAAACTTCAGCCTGTGAAGCGGCAGGGGCTAGGGATTGCAGTTTGAGTCCTGCGTGGGGCCCGTAGCGAGACCTAGTTCCAAAAAATAACTGGGCGTGGTGGCGTGCACCTGTAATCCCAGCTACCTGGGAAGCTGAGGCTGGGGATTGCTTGAGTCTGTGGTACCCAGGGTAACGAGAGCCTGTGGTTCCACGGGCAAAAGTAACAAGACCTAGTCTCAAAAAGAAAAAAAAAAAAAAACGAAAACAATTTACCTTTAACTTTTAACTGTATACACCTATACACCTATCTGCCTGCTTCTCTTTACAAAGCAGGATACACACTGTTTATTAACATTTACACTGATCACCTTTATCATTGATATGCAAAAGCCAGCCAGGTGCTCTCTGCTTTCAGCTCCAAAAAGTGCAGAAAAGAAAAACTTAAAAATGTTTAAACTCTACACTCGTGGGTTTTGTTTTGTTTTTTTTTTTTTTACCATCCCCAGACTTCTCAACCAAAATATTAAACTAATGCAAGATTATCAGTGCAGACTAATTTATTTTTAACAGTGATTTTCTAATTACTGCAGAAGAAACATATAAGTAAGACTCAGATTACTTTAACATTGTCCAATACCTTTCTCAGCATTGTCTAAAGTCCTTTCCCCAGATTGCCTAAAAATCCTCAGTTTCTCAGTCCTGATCATCTCCACCAATGCCAGCCAGTCAGTTTCTCTCCACATGCTTGAAGAAATCTTTTTTTGGGGGTGCTCCTTTGGTATGCTCTTCCTTGTCTTCCACACTGCCTTCTCCTTGTCGTCTTCAGGTAGCAGGAACTTTATGGTACCTGACCCAGCCAAGTTTACTTTCTTTTCATGCCTAACTTTTGCACGGCCTCTTCCAGACACCAGTCAAACTTAGCAAAGCAAACTCCAACAGAGTTTAAATCTGCAAACTCCTTAACTGCATTTAGCTCACATGCTGCTAGTCTGGGTCAGTCAAAAGCTGCAGGCACCCAGACCTTTGGCAAAGTCCACATGGCTCACATCTTTATAAGATGGCCAATTCCCATCTCTCCTCCATTAAATCTCTCTCTATATCCCATCTCCATACTGCCTCCAAGTCTTTCTCTTCGTTTGCACACCCTTTATATATCCTGATTTCACGCCTCCCAGGAAACCTGTGTCACCTTTCTCCCTCCTGCATCTCCCTAAAGGGAAATTCCAACTAAGGTCATGCTCACATTTTAGCATCTATCCTTAAAATCTGCAATCTTAAACAAACAAAAAACAAAGGGGGGGGTAGCACACCCTATTAGGGGGAAAGGAACCACTTCAAGTTTAGAATCCAGTTTTCATATTGTTGGAATGACGCAAAGTCCAAGTCCTCTCTACTGTCCCTGATGACTGAGGTGCAGTCTTCAAAATCCCAGTTGTTTGTAAATAGTGTCACAGGAGAAGTCCTCACCAATCCTAGCTTGAATGACTTCTCTCCCACAACATCCCACCTCAGTCACACTAGCGTATCCAAAATTTGTCTGACGGTGGAAGGATAAAGCTAAAGATGTTGCGAACTGCCACACTGGTTGAATGAGGATATGTGAGGGAAACACAAAGGAACACACACTTGAACATTTGTGCTGAGTTGGATTTTATAGGCTTCTTAAATCTCAAGATTTTCTGCTTGCAGGCACAGCGATTGTGCTCCTTCAGGTTACAGCAAAGCAGGGACAGTTAGGAGACTTTCTCCCAGTCACAGCATCCTGGAAATATTTTTCCAGTTTTTGATTAGTGTATATGACGAGATTAGTTGATGACTTTTCACTCAGCTGAAAGAATAATCTTTTTTTCTTTTTCTTCAACACTTCTGAACACCCCACTCACTATTCTTGGGGAATCTGGATTCTTCTCCCAATGCTGTTGCTCTCCTGCAAGATCTAGGAATAAGGAATGGGGGGGTGCTCACCACCAAAGCTTCCTTCCTAAAACACTCCCTTTTCTTGCCTTCCATGACTTTTTCCCTCTTGCTATGCCTGGCATTTCCTGTTTGTTTGCTTTGAAAATGCTACCTCTTATAGGTGAAAATTTAAGCCAGTGCTTCTTGGTATTCTGTTTAGGACAGTCTTGTACTGTTACATACTTCCTTGGGGTTAATTCATTCACTTCACTTATAGCCCTACCATGCCGCGGACCGGCTGAGCAAGGGCGAGGCTGCGGGGAACCAGAGTTTAGCTGTGCAGGAAAAACCACAGGGCTGGCGATTTGTGTACAGAGACACACACTCAGTGAGCAGTGGAATCTGCTACTTTATTTAAGATTTTTAGGCAGCATTTATAGTGTTTAAAAGAATTACTTTAACATTTTATGAGGAGAGGCATTTTATGAGCATGTGAGGGCAATATCTCAGTGGCAGACAGAAATTAACATTTTATGAGTACGTGAGGGCAATATTTTAGTGGAAGACAGAAATCAATATCTCAACAGAAAATAGATTATTATTAGATACTACTAAACATTTCTAAGCAATTATTTTTTAGGGAATCATGATAACTAAGTTGGTTACAGGTCACCCATTTTTTAGGAAATCATGATAACTAAGTTGGTTACAGGTCACCCAAGATTATTTCTTGGCTGTAAAGCTTATCTAGTTTATTAAGTTCTCCTTGCCTCAAGCTCACTACTAACGTTCCAGTGATTTCTTTACAGTGGATTTGTCCTTTATAATTAAAATAAAAGAATCTGACGACTGGGCCCCCAAATCTTTCTTAATAATGATGCAGTTCATAACTTCAGCACTCCTACACCTGGGGTCTGGGGGAGCTACACCCCTAGGGTCCCCTGATTATTCAGGTCAGCTCCCAGTTTGTTCCTCCTGCGAGGGCCAAAGAGCTTAACTTGTAAAAGGATTAAATTACAAGTTTCTCATCTCTGAGATGGGCTCCCATACTACCAGCTCCATTTCTTGAATTCACATAAAAATTCAATCTGCCCTTGAAAAAATACTGCATTCTAAAGCCACACCCATCTTGTCATGCAAACAAAACCACTTCTTTTCTGTTACCTGTGCTGGGGTTAGGTATAACCATCTATCAAGTTGCCCACACACCTGAATAAAAATTCTTACATTCCATGAATTAATGAACAAATGTAATTGATACTGTTTCTTGAATACTATCCACAGTGATTTCAGACTCCAACTTAGTTCACAATACTAATAGCCTTCATGGAACTTCTTATAATATATGATGATTTTCTATATGTAACATAGTATTCCTAAAATGTTATCTAATCATGTGACTAGATAAAACACTGAACATTCTCACCTTATGCTCAGTAACTCCTTCACCTGTTTCATAGATGCTTCTTTGTTCATTTCTTTAGTGTCCCCTAGCCAATCCCTAACTTGCTTTTAGACAGTAGTATGAGGAATGTTTTTGTGCCTGCACTTGAATCACTCTTCTGCTTAAATGATTTCATATAATGTTAGTTCTGAATAACAGTCTTCTCTAGCCACAAGTGCACATATTTAATTTCATTAACTATTTTTTTCCTGGTCATTTTTGTCTGATTGTTCCATAACCTCTGGTGATCTGATTAGAGCAGTTGACAATGAACTGCAATTTCCTACTTGCTTATTTGTATTTCCCTAAATTTAACATTGCTTGATCCTTTTAGAGTTGGGTAAATGATGAAGGCATTCATGAATATAGAGAATAAAGGAAAAGGACATTATAGGGGAAATGATTTAACAAATTTCTATATGATTTCCCTAATGTCTCCAGGTAGTCTGTGTGTGTGTATGTTTTAATGATTTTGCTTTTATAACAAATTTTCATATATAAGACTAAAAACAGTAAGTACAATTTGACTGAAAAAAAAAAAGTGATCACATTTGTCTTCAATGCCTACAAAGAATGTGTAATTGTTTGCAATGGTGATTATGAGTTTCAGGAAGAAAGAAGGGTATTCAAACACAGTCAGCTATTACTTGAGTGTTTTTCCATAGGTAAAAAAAAAATCTTTGCAAATGACAGGCTTTTAAAACACCAAGAAGAAATCTATAAATAACCTTTAAGCACAAAGCTAAAGGAACAAATAAGAGAATGTGCTCATTGTTAGATCCAAAGCACACAATTTATTTTCCTTTACTAGAAAATTCTGTTTCTTAATTTAGAATATCATCAATTTTAATAGTTATATTAACAAAATGTTTAACTATTATAAGCAATTTGTCCTCTTTCATCTTGGTATAGGTTACATTTCTAAATATTAAAACCCCTACATTTGAAAACTTTTTAAGTGTAACACTGGTTACATATATACATGGATTGTTTCCTGCTGGGATATATTAGATCTTAATATGCTCAAGTCATTTTTTCTCCACTACTACTAAATTATTTTGTATTATTTCATAAATTAGATAATTGCTTCCTTGAAAGCTTCCTTTCCTTATAATTATCTAATTTCTCCTGTAGCAAATAAGATAGTTCCAGATATATAGCAGATATTCAATAAGATGCTTTGATTAAATGAGTACATTTGGATATTCTGTTTAATGTTTGCAATGATAATCACCACTTTTCACTCTATATTTAATCTTTAGTATATAATTAAATCAAACAAGCTTGCTACTTCAGATGATACTAGTTCTGCTTCTCCTTAAACGCACCCAAAATTGTAGGTCAATTTAGGTTAAGACATCATTGTGTACATGTATACATGTACCCACACACAATTATTAAATATGAAGAGGGGAAAGTTGATGTTGTTTTCTTTAGAAATAATATATTTCTTTCCCCACTGAGTGATATTTGAAATTCCTTTCAACTGACAGTGTATTTCGCAGATATCATATATATGTGCATGTGTTTCAAATGTTTCTTTTTAACAAACTTTTTTTTTTCTCCTATCCTTGCCTTCAAACTCTCAATAGAAGACACAATCCATTTTTTTCATTGTTGGTAAACAGTGAAATAAAGGAGCATGGGAAACAGTAAGGAGAAATATTTGTTTTATACCTGGGTGAAAGAAATGAGGAAGGATAATACTGAAAATTCTTCTTTGAATAAATAATTAGCAGAAGCCTGAAAGAGAAATCAGAGTGAAACAGTGTTCTGGCTTTCAACATGGATATCATTATTCCCCGTGTAGTGGCACAAAATAACAATAATCAATCTACCATGTTTTTGTGTGAACAGCCTCAGTAGGTCTCCCTCATGTTGATAGAATCTTTGAACTCTTTCTGAGGACTTGTTTCCTAGACCATACCAATATGACCATTTTTTCCAATCACCAGATTTCTGAGAATTTATCATGTGCTGGGCACTATTTTAAGGATGGGAGAGGAGACTGTACACGAAAGGGGTGGGAGGGGGGTAATCCCCATTCTCTGTGAGCTGTAATGAGAATTTCAGTCTCTCTCTCTCTCTCTTCCCCCCCCTCTTTCTCTCTCTTCCTCCCTCCCTCTCCACCTCTATTCTCTCTTTCCCTCACTCCCAATAAGGTCTTGACCAGTCTCCATTCTCACCAACAGTGTATAAGAGGTTCCTTTTTCTCCACATTCTCACCAACACTTGCCATTTATGATCATTTTGATATGAGTCATTCTCACAAATGTGAGCAGTGTCTTGTTATAATTTCCATTTGCATTTCCATGATCATAAATTATGAGTATTTTCATGTGCCTGCTAGCCATCTATATATCATCTTTGGAAATTTGCATATTTAGTTCTTCTGCCTATGTTTGTATTGCGTTGCTTTCATTTTGTTGAATGAGTCTTGCATGATGTGTAAATAGTTTCTCCAATTCAGTAGTGTGTCTTTCTGTCTTAGCCATACGTTCTTAATTGTGCAGAGTAGGAAGGGACAGGTCTAAGAATAAAGGTCACTTTTTTTTTCTTTCTGGCTTATTTGTTTTTTAGTTTGAGATGAAAGGGTTCTGGGGCAAGCAGCAGCAGGTATCTCTATTAATGACAAAGACTAAGGTTGCTTGTGTGTGGAAATTTAAGGAATCTTAAGGATTAATAAAGGCTTTGCCCCTTTGCATCAGATTAAAAGGTAAAGTTTTTTCTCTGATTTACTCCAATTGTTTATATTTTTTGTTGTTTATCAAACCAGAGACATCTGAGGTCTGTGTCTTGGAGAGTTTTATGTTTTCATCTGTGTATTTATGGTTTCTGGTCTTATGTCCATTTTCAAGTTATTTTGTGTGTAGTGCGAGTGTGTGCTCTTGACTTTTTGTCATAGAATAACTGTCCAAATTGCTATTGGAATAGGGTGAACAATGCTTTACTAAAAATCCTTTTTACCAGCTTTTCTAAGCCAGAGAAACTTTTACCTCTTAATCTGATGCAAGGGGACAAAGCCTTTATAAATCCTTAAGTTTCCACATACAAGTTTACCTTTGTCATTTAAATATAGATTAAGATATATGCTGCTTTACCCTGGGCCCTTTCATCTCAAACTAAAACAAACCAATCAACCCAAAACTTTTATTCTTAGACCTGTCCCTTCCTCCCCTGCTTCAAGTTATCAATTTAGCAGCCTTGCTTTATAATTCCAAAGTCAATTCAAACTTTTAAAGTCATCAAACTATTTATTACTAAGTAAGAAGCAAGTAAGGAGGTTATTACCTATATATGTACTACAAAATAATATGTACAACTCAGGTTAACCCTACTACATGTTCTATAAAATAAACATTAAAAAAAAATAGTTACCCAGTTATTCCACCACATAAGCCAGAACTGTTCTTTATTCCCTGGTCACCTAACCACATGTCCATCTGAAAGTGGGTGACCACAAAGAGCTTTTTACCTTTGACTAAACACCTACAGGCCTGCTTCTCTCTCTCAGAAGCAGGTTCCAAAACAGGCCATTCACCTTTAACCTTTACCTTAACCTTGAGCACCTCTGCCTGCTTCTCTCTACAAAGCAGGCTGCAAACTGTTCATTAGCATTTACGCTGTTCACCTTTACCATTGATATGCAAAGGCCAGCCAGCTGCTTCTCAGCTCCCAGCTCCAAAAACTGCAGAAGAAAAACTTAGAAACATAGTTTAAACTCTTGTGGGTTCTTTCCACCATCCACAGCCTTCTCAACCAAAATACCAAACAAATGCAAGACTATCAGTACAGACTAATTTATTGCTAACAGAGTGATTTCCTAATTACTACAAAAGAAACATGTAAGTAAGACTCAGATTACTTTGACATAGTTCAAAACCTTTCTCAGCATTGTCCAAAGTCCTGTCCCAGATTGCAGAAATGCTCAGTCTCTCAGTCCTGATCATCTCACCAATGTCAGCCAGTCAGAGTTCAATCGCGTGTTTGAAGACACCTTTCTTTAGATGCACTCCTTTGGCGTGCTCCTTTGGCATGCTCCAGCTCCTCCAAGCCATCCTCTTCTTGTCGTCCAGGTAGAAAATTCATGGTACCGGACCCAGCAAAGTTCACTTTCTTTTCAGATCTTTCACACGGCCTCTTGCAGACACAACTTAAACTCAGCATAACAAATTCCAACACAGAGTTCAAATCTGCAAACTTCTTAACTGCCATTAGCACACATGCTGCTAGCCCAGGTCAGCCAAGGGTTGCAGGCCCCAGGCCCTGGCCAAGTCCACATGGCTCACATCTTTACTCTATAAGATGGCCGATTCCCATCTCTCCTCCATTGAATCTCTTTCTGTATCCAGTGTCCCTATTGGAATCCCATCCTCTCTCTTTGTTTGCACACCCTTTATATATATCCTGATTTCCCACCTTCCGGGAAACCTGTGTCACCTTTCTCCCTCCTGCATCTCCCTGAAGGGAAATTCCAGCTAAGGTCATTTGCACATTTTAGCATACCTGTTCTTGAAATCTGCAATCTTAAACAGGAGACAATGGGGGGGGGGAGCACACCCTATCACAGTCAATCTGAGTTCACAAGCACTTGATCCAAAAGCAGGGTGTTTCTTTTTCCTCCTTTAGAATTTACTTTGGCTTCCTCCAAACACGTGGTCCAAGAAACAACATTCTTTTATTTTGGCAGTAAAAAGAATCTCCAAGGTAAAACAGGAACCAACACCAGGTCCATTTTTTCAAGCCATGCTCACAACCTCTCCAAAGACATCTGAATCAAAATATAGAAAACAAACTCCAACACAAATTTCAAATCTCCAAACGTTTTAGGTTCCTTTAAAACACATCATTAACTTATGCATGGTAAGACACATGCATTCAACTGCCCCAGACCATTGCCTGTTCGCAGCAAATTTCTCTACTTTTCTGTCCTGCTGTGTAGCACAATGCTGCTTCCCCAAGGCTAGTACCACGGTCACCTCCAGAAATCACAAGTCTCTCACCAACCCCAAGTTAGTGCTCTCGGGCCAAAGTCTGGCTCTCTCGCTCTGCATCCACTGTCACTACATAACCAAGACTCCATTTTTCCAAAAGGTCTGATCCTTTGTTCCTGGAGCAGAGCCTTGGCAATCATCTCACATTACAAAAGCCTTGCTTTTTTTCCCCTCCCCTTCTATCCTTCTGAAAGAAAACTATGAATTCTAAGGAAGGGACACCAAACATACCTGGGCATAATCAACCTAAGTTTTGTTCCTCTAGGCCCTGAAACAATCAAGTCAGAAAGTCAAATCTCCATAATGTACTAAAGCAAAGGGAAGTAACCGCTATTCTCCAACTGGATTCTTCCTTTTCAATGTTACTACCAACTACCAATGCATAATACATCAGTTATGTTAATGGTGATGCCACTCCAGCAGGTTTATTTCTTGGTTCTGAATTATTCCATTGTTCTGAATGTCTCTTACATTTCCAGTCTCCTTTTGATTAATATAGCTTTGTAGCAAAGGTTCATTTTAGGGCCATTTTTCCTCACACTTAGAGACTGGTGAAAGCTTCTGGTTCTGCACTTCTTTATTGTTTTTTGTTTTTCATTGTTCTGTTCCGGTTCATTTCTTCCTGATTCAGTCTCAGATCATTGTTCTAAGAATTTCTTCATCCTCCTAAGTTATTTGACTTACTGCATACAAATGTTCACGGTTTCTGAAATATTTGTTGTAATTCCTCTTTTTAAAGAAAAATATTTGATATTTCTGCATTTTTTCTTTGTGAGCCCAATAGAGGCTTGTCTATTTCCTTGAGCATTTTTTTTTGTGGGTGTATTTCTCTTAGATTTAGATACTAGAATGTTGTTCAATGTTTGTTGTAAATCTTATTCTTACAAAATCCTTCAGCTTCTCTCTTTTTTTTAAAGAGCTTCATATTTCTCTCATACGTAAAGAGAATACTATAAGACAGGAGTCTTGGTTGGTTATTTTTATCTTTAAGCATTTTGATGTTGCCATTTCTTGCCTGTAGCATTTACTCAGAGAACTCTGATACAAGCCTGCCAGTGATAGGGGTGCCTACCCCCCTGGGTGTCATTGTCTCCTGTTTAAGATTGCAAATTTTAAGGAAGATATGCTAAAATGTGAGAATGACCTTGATTAAAATTTCCTTTCAGAAAGACACAGGGGGAGGAAGAAGTAAAACTGTTTTTTTCTTTGTAATGTGATAACTCAGGAGCTGTTTCTGGAAGGCAGGAAAACAGAAATAAGGATATATAAAGAGGGTTGGAACAAATAAAGAGATTCTAGTATTTGTGGGATCAGCATTTTTGGTCAGGGACTTTGGAGGATGAAGATGTGAGCCATGTGAGCTTGGCCATGTGGCCAAGACCTGGGGCCTGTAGCCTTTGGCTGGTCCAGGCTAGGAGTGTGTCTGTTAAAGGAAGTTAAGGAGTTTGGAGTTTTGAACTCTGTGTTGGAGTTTGTTTTTCTGAGTTTGACTTGTGTCTGGGAGAGGCCGTGCAAAAGTCAAGCCTGAAAAGAAAGCGAACTTTGCTGGTTCCAGTACTAGAGAGTTTTTTTCTACTACCTGGAGGAGGACAAAGAGAAGATGGCATGGAAGAGTTGGAGCATGCCAAAGGAAGATGTCTTCGAGCATGAGATGAACTCTGACTGACTAATGTTGGTGAGATGATCAGGATTGAGAGACTGAGGATTTTTAGACAATCTGGGGAAAGAACTTTGGACAATGTTGAGAAAGACCTTGGACAGTGTTTAAGTAATCAGAGTTTTACTTTACATATTTCTTTTTGTAGTAATTAGGAAATAGCTTTGTTTAGTAATAAATTAGTCTGAACTCTGAGAGTCTTGCTTTGGCTTGGGATTTTGGTGAGAAGCCTAGGGAAGGTGGAAAGAACCCATGGAAGTCTAAAAAAGGACAAATTGAGGCAAACTAAAGTTTAAATTGTGTTTATAAGTTTTTCTTTTTTAGATCTGAGAGAGTGGGAGAGAGAGCTAAGAGAAGCTGGTAGCTGATTTTTGCATACCAATAATAGGTGAACAGTGAAAATGTTAATTGTTTTGAGTCTGCTTCCAAAGGGAGAGGCAGATAGAGGTGTTTAAGTTTCAGTAAAAGATTTATTTTTTTCCACCTGGTTTCACCAAGGTTTTACCATTTCTTCCCCTAAGAAGCATCAATATTCTTTGTTTTGACCTCTCAGAAGTTTTGATATATATGTGTGTGTTATTGCATTGAACTAATCAACTGTTTTTTAATCTTCAGGGTTTATTTTGTTCCTTTTCCAGGTTGAGAAGTTTTCCTCAGTTTTATTTTTTTCTTTGAATAAGTTCTGATTTCCCTCTCTCTTCCCCTTATGAAATACCCATTCTTTTATTGCCTGTTTTCATGGAATCCAATAGTCTTAAAGTATTTGCTTTACTTATATTTATCTTTCTACATGTATTCATTTTCCACTACTTGTATTCAATATCGAAATTACTGATTGAATCATCCATTTGCTCTATTATACTTTAATCTCTTTCCCCGGATTTTTTTTATACTCTTGTTGATCTTTGGTGCATCTATTTCTTACTTAAAGCTTCAATTTCTAATTTCTAGTGATATTTTACTTTTCAGTATATTCAGTTGTTTTGGAGTTTTCATGTATACCTGTAATATGTTTTTGTGTGTGTGTGTGTGTGTTTTTCCTACTTCTTTGATTTTGTTTTTTTAAAGCAATTTGGAATTTTGTGTCTGACAGAAAGAAAAGACCTTTAGGTGTTTGTCATTGGATATGGAGATTATTTTCTGTGTAGTGAAACATTTCCCTGAGGATGCAAGATGTCTGCCATGTTTTCTATTTTCAGTTTGTCCAGTTCACTATTTTAAGGGTGCAGAACTCCCATATTTACAGTAGATGGTGCTGTGGGTTTTCTTTCTTTAGTTTTTCCTGACTTGGGCTTTCAGTATGCTGAGTGAAGTTGTTTGTTGGGGGGACCTGATTTGTAACTCTTACTCAGAAGTAAGAGAGAGGCTTGGTGCCTCCCAGTGTGCTGCTGATAGTCCTCTTCTGGGTTTTGAAGTATGAGTAGGACTTGCAGTGCCATTTTATAGGATCAATCAGTTCATGGCATAGGGGAGGAAACCGTAGTCCAGCTCTGTCCTCTTCACTGGGCATGTTGCTGTCTTGCTTACTATAGCAACTTTGCTGTCCCTCAGTTAAGGGTGTAATTCCACACTAGTCAGGTCTCCTCTAGAGCAACTAGTCAAACATAGGAGCACAGGTTTGCTCTATGTCCCCTTTCTTCCTCAGACTCTAGGTATCTCTCTGCACTCACCTTTTGCTGTATAGATGTGACTGAGGTCAGAACCACTGTGGTTGTATCAGTCACCTGGTATCTTGAAAGATCTTTCGTGATCTTTTGTTTCTACTCTGAAGGAAGGTTTTAGGCAAAGGAGTGACATAGATCAACATCTTAACAAGGACTCTTGGACTGCTGAGTTGGTTTAGAATGGGAACTGGAGAGGAGGTGATGGGCAAGAATGAAAAGATCCTTTTCAGTATGAAGGGCAGTAAGGAATATTATAGCTGCAATGGAGAAAGGGTTTTTAACTTGTTCCAATATATTTAAAGATACAGAATGGCATAGTTATAGTCTTAGATGTGAAGGTTAGCCTTAGATAAAGCAATCATAGTTCCTAGATTGATGTGGGAATGCAGATTTAAATGACAACACATGAAAACATGACCAGTTTGCTAGCTATAAAAAGCAATCTGAGAAAATTTTGACACAGTGGCCTATTTGCTTGGTGAGTTAGGGATGGGTGACATCACGGCCGGAGATCTAGGCAAGGGTGTCAAGGTGAGTGATGTCTCTCAGTCTCCAGTCAATTCCTATTTAGGATATGATCATCATATACCAAAGTGGCAACTTATCAGTGGCCTATTCTACACCCCCCCCCCACTCTACACTACTTTAGACTCTTCTGTGGGTACTCTCAAGATGCAGAAGTATTTTCCTGACTTGAACTTGATATTTGCATTTTAATAGATAATTCTCATGTATTTACTACCTTCCCACCTTAGAGTTGCTAAATCTATGTGAACTATTCCACTGCCACTCATTCTGGAGTTGCTCAAGTGAAAAATCATCTGAAAACATATTAGCACCCATGCTCCACTTTCAATTTAGGTGTTTTAATTTCAAAGCACTGTTTTCTCTATATGGAATACTGTCATTTGTATGAGAGTCTGTGTCTGGTTGGAAGTTACACAACCACAGTTTGCCTGCGGTCTGAATACTTTGCATTTATATTTGAGATGTGCTCTGAGGGGAATTACAAGTCAAATTTAGGTGGCAGCTAGTACCTATGTACCCAAGTGATATTGGGTGCAAATGAGGCAGATACCTCCAACCAACAAGTCAAAGGAAAATAGCGGTACTTATAAAATGCGGATTTTGTCTCCCAGATTCTTTCATGAGCTTACCACCTGCACATGGCAGTTGCCTGTCACATTGCAATTTAAACAACAGGGTTTTATTAACAAGGAAAAGTAACCAGGAAAAAAGAAAGTCAAAGTCCTTAATGCTAGAAATGAACAGTTATCTTACCCCAGTCACCATTTTTAGTCCCAAAGGTCCCAAGGACACATATCTCCCTTTGCCCCTCCAAACCTGAGGCAGGTACTCTGCAAAATCCATTCTTTCCCTTCTTCTTTGTTTCTCTCTTCAGTATTCTGAGCTGTTCAATTTGTCCAAGTTTCTTTCAACTTTTCCTACAAGTTCTGGTGGGCTTACGTATAGTCTGGCTACTTGGGGGTCCTCTTTACTGGCCTGCCATTCTCACATCTCTCCCACCTCTTCCTTTCTCCTCTTTTTGTGTGCCGCTTTCACACGTTGTTGTTGTTTCTTCTCAAGTCTTTTTCTCAGGTACCACACCCCAGGGCAGTATGGCACCCAATACAATTTTCAACTACGTCATTACCTGACGCCCTGGCTGCCCATCCAACTGAGTCACTTCATCTCACAAGGAAACTTCAAAATAGCAAATTGCCTGCACCTCCTTTTCCAGTCACTGATGTAGACAATCATCTAATTTAAGATACCCATGTACTTTTCCAGAGAAGCACTTACTATTGTTGTGATAAAAGTGGAATGCTAAGTGTGCCTCTGGGAGGACAATAGTCTGTCTGGAAGGATTTTTAAAACTGTAAATATATTTTCTTTTAACCTAGCTTTTCCCTCTAATTTAGATAGATAGATCTCACATTTTGATATGGTTAATGTAACCCATCCTAAAGGGTTACATACATATTACCAAGATACTAAAAAGAGATAATCAATTTTCCATAATTTCAGACCACTTGATATTTCTTCAAACATAATACCCCAGTTTGTTGCAACTATGTCTAGTCATTTGTCTCCACTGCATAACAAAAAGACAGAAATTATTGTACTTCTACAGATAAATAAAAGATGCTAGGAGGCATCACCCTTAGAGAGGTGGGGGGGTTTAGGGCCTTTAGAAACAAATTAAAAAATCAGTGACTCTTCCTGCTTCATCCTGTTTTGATTCCTTTGAAATGTTAAGTTTTAGAAGGAGTAATTAATTCATTCTGAACTTATCAAGTATTTACCATTCAGTGTAAATGCAAATCTGAAAGTGAAATTTCATGGCAAGTAAAAAGAGGAAGCATAAACATATGGGATACCAATGGCCACTGGAAATGGTGTGTTTCTGGAGAGAATTTGTAAGAGTGAAACTTCACTTCCTCACAATGAGGACATACCCACTATGACTGTATGGAAGGTTACATTACCTTCTAGTAAATGCTTTTGTGTCACTTTCCAAATAGATTAGGTCACCACCTTTGGGAATAGTCTACAAACTTTTTTCCCCAAAATCAGACAAATCCCATTCTATTTATTTTTCATATGTGTTGTCTGCTGTAGTTGGAGAGTCGAATCATATTCCATGTGGCCTTGAACTGTAGTAATTAATTTGAATCTTAAACTAAGCTTTATTATTGGAAATCAGTTTGCATGTGTGAATCTGTTTCCTTCTTGGGGACATAAAGGGACAATTAATGCTATTGTGGAGTCTGGAGCTGAGTTAGTTCCAAGATGGTATGAAAAAGTGTACAGACAGGATATTAGAAGGGTTGAGGGAAGTGTAAAGGGACAAATATGACACTGACTTCTGTCACATGGATTTGAAATGTGACTTTGTTTCCTATTTTCTGCTCATGATAGCCAAGTGAGAGGTTTAATTTGGAGGGAGAAAGAGACCTTGTGGCACATAGTATTAGATCTAGTAGTATTTTGAGTACAGAAATCCACACAAGTTTTATTTGTGAGTTTTATTTGGAGTACAGAAATCCACACAAGTCCAGAGGAATCTGGGAGCCAAATATAGCCTTTAGTAAGCGTCAGTGAAACAGACACTTCTTGGGGCTTCAGGCCATTGAGAGGGAGACCAGAAGAGGACATTAGCTAAGTGTGGGCCAAATTTGTCTTCACACTCTTCTCTCAGCAAAGGGAGAAAAAGACTTTGAAATGATAGCAGTAATCAAAAAGCACTTGTGTAGTGTTTTATGGTTTACAAAGCATTTTTCTATTCAACCCTACAGACCTCCAAATTAGATAGCACTTTACTATCATCTATAATTTAGGGGTAAGATTGCAAATCAGAGGTTAGCTCACTTCATATAATTCCTCTGGGATCAAGGTTATAACTAGGATCCAAATCTTTTTATCATTTTCCCATGATAAATACCTTTGCTTGTTTACTGGTTATACTGTTAAACTAAATACAGGAAAGGTTTTATATGAAGTACATCTTTGCATATTAGCGATAGATTATGTATTAAATTAGTGATGCTAGTAAATTTAGTAAGCACATCAGAGCGTGAAGCTCAATCTGTCAATAATAAAATAATTGCTTTCATTTTAATTTTCCATGAAGTCCTTTATTTAGCATGAAAAGCTTTTGCCTGCCATCTAGTGGAACTGGGACAAACCACAAGTAGAAACAAATTCTTCCCTGCAGTAGGCTATGTAATTCACTTGTTTCTGAAATTTAATCAATGTCTTCATCTTCACTTTATACTTTAAAAGCTTTTTTATGTGCAGATTACTTATATTAAAGTAGTGTTGTCATCTTGAACTTATGTACAATCTAGTTTTTTATTGCCACATTGTATGACCTAGGGCATAATTATCCTTTTTTCTTCCCGAGTCTCCTTGTACCCTCACAAAATGAGGTAAATATTTTTACCATTAATAAGCAAGAGAGTTTTACTGTTTATATATAATAGAATGTCATAAAAATTGTAACTTTTTTTCCACATCTAACTTTTCCCTACCCTTACTTTGATCCTTGCTTTACTATTGAGAGGATCATTGAATCTATATAAAGAATTACTCATGGAAAGTGTACTTTAAAATTGAATCAATTTCACCTTCAAGATAACACGTTTTGAAGACTTCATAGTGCTATTAATATTTACCAATGATTAAGCAGAAACATATAGTTGGTCATCTCACAAAGGCAGGCAATTGTAAAAAAAAAAAAAAAAAAGTTAAAACTCAAGTCTGTGACTTTCTACGTAGAGCAGCACTAGCGTCAGCTGGAAGCTTGTGAGGAATGCATAGTATCAGGCTCCAGCATAGATCAACAGCATGAGAATCTGCATTCCAACAAGATCCTCAGGTGATTCAATGTCCGTTAAAGGCTGAGAAGCAAAAAATCTAGCCCATTTTCTAGACCCAAGCTATTTTACAGGGCATAGATATAACTGTGATCTCTGAATGGTTAAATCAGTTGATTGTAGGTTTAATTATGGGGGGGTGTTGTCATGACAAATTTTAAAATTATCAAATCTTATTAGCTAAATACTAAATGACTTTGAATAATTCCCTCATATTTTAGAAACATAATATTCATGTTCTGCCTACATGTTCATAATATTCATAATATTCATGTTTCATTGGCCTTCCACCATGATGGTGAAGATGCTAAGACTAGAGCTGGGGTCCGAGTAAGGTAGTCTCAAATACAGGAGGGAACTACTCTCAGAATCTTCAGCACACCACTGTGCACTGAAGAACAATTAAGCCTGGCTACATGGGGGGGGGGGGGGAATGGAATACCTCTATGCCTAATATAATTGTGAGCAAGAAATTGGAAGAAATTTGAGTCCAAGTGATTTTCATGTCCATTTAGTTGATTATTCCACTGATACTATGAGGTCCTTAGAGTGGGTCAAAGGATATGATTAAATTAGTAATAAATACAAATAGCTTTCAGAGTTTTAGATTTGTTTTAAAAGGATTAGTCAGATTATCTATGTGCAATAACACATTGAAATTTCAAACTTATAGAAAATAGACCATTTTCAGAAGCCTGCTCCAAAGTCTATGTTGAAAGCTGATGATTTAACAATATTCTTTCACAATCTATTTCCATAAGATAGTTCTTTGAGGATTCTGAGGAACCAAATTCTCTAATAGGAGTTGGAGTTTATGAAAATAACTCACCATTTATTCCCTAACCTGTCATCACAGGCTATTCCATAAAGCCCATAGTGTACAATGATGTAGACTGAAGATAGGTTAAAAGACCACAGCTTAGATGTCAGTTTGGTACTTAGAGCCTAGGTCCTTCCAAGCACAGCTCTTAGTTGTGCACTGGCATTATTCACACATTAATGTGAAGACATTTGTTGTCCACTGCAAATAAAATCTTTATAATCATTTCCCTAGTCAATAAACTGTTTAATCCAGTATTTTTCCCAGAATAAAGATCTATATTATAACTCCTATTATCTTAGGATAAAACTTATATAATTCTACTGGATTGGGAATAATCCCTATATGCTATGGATAATTTACATCTCAGAATAATTTTAAGGATTATCTTCAATTCCAAATTATTTCCCTTCCCTTGAACATGAATATTTTTATAAATATTGCAAGGGGATCAAATAACATACTCCAGCAAATCCAAGTATAAAATTAGTACCACTTCTTCTTTATATTTATATAGAGAGTAATTTTATTAGTCACAAGATACCATTTACTTGCTCACCAGGGCAAAAAAAAAAAAAAGTGAAATAGTAACATTTTAAAGATGGGTGGATCTCACAATATGCTTGTATATCTTTGATTGCTTAAATTTTTTCTAATCAAACCAAATAGAGCAGTTCATTTCATTGTCCAGTTTAAATGACTTTTTCAAACTTGTATTTGTGTAGGGATCCTATTAAACTGCAGACTGGTTTAGTAACTTTGGGATAGGAGGTGGGTTTTTGCATGCTTAGTAAGTTCTTAGGTGACACTGAGGCTGCTAGCTCAGGTTAAGATTTTCAGATGTTTATTCCAGCTGCATTATAGTTCCCCTTTATGAATATGTAGAAAAAAGTCTACCAGCATCTGAGAAAATAAAAGGACTGGTAAGTAACTCATGAATAGACAGTAACAGCTAATATAAAATTTCAGTAGCAATATCAAACAATGAAGTCAAATACACTCAAAAATTAAACAGCAATGTCATTTGTCTAATAACGGAAGCATTTATTTTCACAAATATTTAAAAATGCAGTTAATTTTTAATCACAAAAGAAAAAAGTAAGCAGTTGTCCTGAATCTATGTGATAAAATTATAAAACTATTTATTAAGTAGGCTCACTGCAAATACAGGAAAACAATATTGGTATATGCAAAAAAAGCCATCAACTACAGTCATCAGTTAAGTTCAAAATCCATTTATAATGGCAGATAGGCCAGAAGAGGGTGAAAAGAAAGCAACTGCAGTTTTATAGTGGACTTCAGAGAAATTGAAGTGTCAGTTGGAACACTCCTAATAGAAACTCCAGCAGAAAGTTAATTACTATACAGTCCCAATATTCACAATGGGTTGAAGGATTGAAAGAAATATCTAGCACTTTATAAATGATCAGCACTTTTACAGAAAATTTTCAGGGGGTAACCAATATGTCCATAGTTACATATTTTCCTGAAATGAGAACGCTTTGCCACTTTTTTCCCCTGAGACTTGGAAACTATATTCTTCACTCAATTATCAGCAACAATAAGCATTATCCTGTTTTAAAATTGTTGTAGATCCTTTAACTTATGTTAACCTATTTGCAGATGCTATAGTTTTCAAACTGAAGTCAGAAACAACTATTAGAGTTTTTTGGTGGTTAACCATAGTTTGGAATGAAATGTTCCTCCACCAAAGATTGCAGCTTCTCTATGGAATAAAGCATATAAAGTCAATCATGCACCAAACATTTACCCTCTAAGAATATTGTACACTTTTTCTGGGGCAAAATATCAAGTCACACCTGCAATATATTTTCAAACCTTCCCCTCCTATCCATACCATGCAAAAGCAATTTTCATAATTAAAAATACCTAACATTCTC
This sequence comes from Uropsilus gracilis, assembly GCA_004024945.1. Taxonomy (NCBI): domain Eukaryota; kingdom Metazoa; phylum Chordata; class Mammalia; order Eulipotyphla; family Talpidae; genus Uropsilus; species Uropsilus gracilis. The sequence continues at coordinate 8,184 of PVHY01018755.1, read as the reverse complement.
TAAAAGAATGTATTTTTCCCAGTGGTATTTAAAATTACACTCTTGTCTTTTATCTTGTACATGTTTTATAGAATTTAGAGAAAGAAAATGCTGGAGAAAAATAAAGATTAGAATATACATTTATTTATATAATATCAAGACAACTTTTTCCTGATACTTAAATGCTATGAGATGCATTCTGTATGAAGACAAAAACTCTGTCAGATATATAAATCTTATGGAAGGTTGAAATGTATTTCCTCATCCAATTCTTCAGAATAGTTCTTACTTTAGAATTCAATCCTAATTTGTTAAAAAATTAAACTTTTGTTGTAATTCTTGAAAACATGTCAAAAATAGCTTAATGTAAAGAGAATAAACATTTTATTAATTTGCCTGAAAGACTGCCTAGAATCTCATTTACATGTCATTATCTGAGTGCTACTTTTCTCCCTACTTGAATGGAGAGATTTTTTTAAAATTTGAAGATTCTCAAACTGGCAGTGTCTTTATTTGGGATTTTCAATATTTACTCTTAATTTTAGCATCTAATCAAACCAGTCACAAACATTTGTGTTTAAACCACAAGATAAAATGTGGCTCATCTTCCCTTTCTAGAAAGAGGTGTTTAGGAGAAACAGCAGGGTTCCATAGAATACATCTCCTAATGCAAAGGAAAGATCCTTTTATTGTAGAAATTGTCCTGCTGTAATAAAAAAGCAAAGCAAATCTTTTTTCCTCCAATTGATTTAAAAAAAAATTAGCCTAAGAGAAAGTGGTTAAGATTGAATTCAGAAAGATTATTTCAGTAGGAAATATGGAGTTATATATGGAATACCTTAGAGACGTGTGACATAACAGGAACTAGACAAAGCACAGACATTTTTTGATGTTTGAATTCAGTTAGGCGACCATGAAAGTGAGGAATATTGCAGCACATGATTATTAATGCACATACTACTCTCTGTAATCTTCCATGTAGTAATCCTTTCATCATTTACATCTCTTAATACTAGCACAGCATTCTGAAGTTGACAAACACTAATTTATAACTGAGCAGAAAGATAAAAATCTGATTTTCAGAAGAGCTGAATGAAGAATGAGGAAAATGACAAAGACTTTAAACACAAAGAACCAAAATGTGCTAACAATATCATGTGTATACTCTGTTATACAAAATATAAGCCCATGGTGTTATAAAGAAAAGTTATATTGCTTGCTTTCATTGTACAAAGGATACCATAGAGAAACTTAAGTCATAATAAATGGCTCATACTATCATTTTCCAATTCTCAAATGTCTTTCAAGATGAAATGTGATGTGCTGACAGTTCTGGTATCTCCGCTGCAAACGAGGGAGGTGCCAAGGATGAAGGTGCAGTTATGTTCCTCTTGATAAGAAAGACTAAAGTTCATGGTCCAGGATTTTTTTTTTTAGAACGTCCACTCCTCTACTGAATTTGCCATCAGGGGACCAATTAGTGTATCAGTACCAAATAAAAATAATTGGTTCGCGTGTGAGCCAAGTCTACAGAAACTGAATTCATTTCATTTGTGTAAATGATGCTGGTTGTTTTTGTTCAACTTATGGAATTTAATGACCTATTAATCTGTTATTTATAAAAATATTGCCACCATTCTTCAGCTAAAAAATAAGTGGTATTTGGTAAGAAGAAATCATATTAAATTTTCATTTTTGTAGGTCACATTGGCAAAGTCCTGATGTTGCTGGTACATAATTGTAGGCTCTTTTGCTGCCTGAAGAGAAGACATTACTACTTGACAGAAAGCAGTGGAAAAACCAAACAGTAATACACACATTCTTCAAATCCAAGTTACCATATTTTCTATTTAGCTCAGTATCTCAAGCTACAGAGAAGTTCTCTTGTGGACTCCATAGAGAAGGCAGTGGTTTTCCTATTCAGGTAGGGTGCATGGAAAGCTACTCCCAACTCTCAAGAGCTGCAAGTAGTCAAATAAGGATTGAGATGCATGTTCACTATAATGCCTTCTTTGTAGAGTTGCCTATATTTCAAAAGAATACAACTACTTTAGAAGAGAAATAGTATTGAGTTGTTTTCTCTTTTGATTCATTAAGCAAAACCACATCTCAGCTTCTCCATCTTGTACTTGATTTTTTCAATTAGTAACAAATCCATATAAAGGCATACTTTTTCATAATATTCAGTGAGACTTAAGGAAGTTTATATCTTCTATGATTAATTTATTAAATCAAGATACAGAAGGACAAAAATTTGTAAAGAGTTTTTTTTTAAAGGCTAGTAATTTTTCCTTATAGGTGTCAAATGTGTAAGCAAAACTAACATATCTGCTGACAAAGTCACCCCCAAAAGTCTTCAGTGATTCACCATAATTTAGCCATGTATGGCATAAGGGACCCTAAAGAATTTATCATTTAATTTTAATAGTAGATTCTTACAGAATATTTTTATAAACACATTTTTATTTGAAAAACTTCCTTATAATGTTTGATTTTTTTAATGTCTGTTTAATACATTTTTTTAGAGGATGGTAATATGTGATCCTATATTTCTGATCAATATAGTATTTAAGCCATCTGTACAGATGTTACCACATCACGTCTACCACGAAGGTATCCATATTTGTCCATCACAGCCCATTGTGCCTCTACCTTTCTTCTCCCCAGCTGATAGCTGCAATTTTACAGTTAGACTTCAGGGTTTGCCTTTGGCTTGGTTTGTCTGACTTTCTCTACATTCCACAGATGAATAAAACAATCTGGTACCTGTCTATCTAGTTATGTTTTATTTTGCTTAGCATATGTATGATCTTTATTACATAAATAGATCATATGAATCTTTGTTTAATCATAATGTTACTGGGCAAATGGCAGGTCTTAAAGTTGATACACTATTCTGTTATAATGTGGACATATCAGATTAGCATTTCTCATAATTCTCTCTAAACAGATTGTAGGCAGAATTGCTTAAATTTTTTTTCATGAATACAAAGTGGCAGAAATGACAAGAACAAAAGATTTAAGGGTTGTCTCCCTAGAGACAACCCAATCCCATGGAAAACAAATACTGGTCCCCAAATTCCACCTCATTATTTTTAATCATCGGTTTGATTCACTCTTAAAAAATGGACTATTCTGCACTGTTTCCAGAAGATGAAATAAATGTTGATATTTATTGGACACAATCAATTTGTATTTGGTTTTAAATATGTTAATTCATGTATAACTTTTAGCATTATCTTGGCACAAATAAAAGTTCAAAAATATTAGTGGAAGTTACAGCTTAGGGTTAACTAATAGAAGTAAGAAAGCTTATTTTAAAGGTGTCAATTTTCATAGCAAATACCTTGTTTTTAGATTGCATCTTAGCTGGTGCTTAGGGAGCAGGAGAGTGCTGCAAACTATAAAAGTGGAAAAAATTTTCCCCACAGGTCACTTAATTTCATCTATGATTATTAGAAGAAAGCCAGTGGGTTCAGGGATTCCTTGGTGTTGATTCAGGGAGAGGCCTAAGCGCTGACTTCTAAAGCACAGAAGCCTAACCTACTTCTGATTTTGTTCGGGTCCAAATGATTTGATTTCACTATTAAACATCTAAATGCTGTTATCATATTTCAAAATTTAGCTCAGGAATTACAATCATTCTTTGGGGTGTTCATATTAAACTAGGGTATACAACCTGATACTGGATATGCAACAATCCTGTTTTTAATGTTATCCTCATTGTGTCAGTGTTTTTTTTTTTTTCTTAGTTCTCTTGCTTATTAAATTTTGCACAAAATCTCTATAGCTTTTCAAAGGTGAAATTTTCACTTTTTTATCCTGTTCCAACCAGAATTAAAGATGTAACATAGCAATCTGATTTATATTCATAGACCTTATTTTTCTTTTTCTTAATTTATACTAAGAATATCACATTTCAGAGATGTTTTAAAAATGATAGTTCAGTAGACATGTATCCAGAAATACTTTCATCCTAATATATAAACCCTTCCCCTTTGATAAAATGAAATCTAGTGAAATCACTAATACAAAATACTTATGATATATACTTACTTATTTTACTTTCTTTGATCTGCAGGCACAGTATGAAATCATAAAGGCAACAAACATCACCACACCAACACTGAGTAAGATCATTTTTACCAGGCCAAGAAGATGTATTTTTCCAGTCACTTTACTTCTGAACATTTCTGCTTTCTCCTCACCAATGGTAGCAGTCTGCAATCAAGTTATTAATTAACATGATTTAAACAGATGATGCAGTGAAACAAAAATGCTCATAAATATCCATTCAGTATCTCTTTATTCCCAAAAAACTGTGTGAATGTTAACTGTACTTTTTAGACAAGTTAGTCAAATCCCTTTGCTGTCAAGGAATGCAATAAATGCCAAAGTAGAATATATAGGGTGAAGCATAATCCCCAACCCTTTAAACACATTGTATAGTACTACTCAATACCCTAGGAGTATTTTGATCTTCAGAATTGTCTTTCTGAAATATTTCATGATTTTCCAAAGGATGTTTCATAGTGACAGTCTGGGGATATCCAGGGTCAAAAATTTCACTCCCTCTAAAGATTGATTTTTAGTCAAAAAATAAGGCAGCTTGCTGATGCCCGGTATTTGTAAGCTTTGTTGATTTGTATTAACATTATAATATCAGTGAGACTTGAGTTTTTTACAGTTACATGTACACATGACTTTCTGCATACAAGCATGACAAGAAAAGGTATTTAATAGACACATTTTGAAAATAACCTTGCTAAAAAAAATAGTACAAACGTGATAGGTATACCATATCATCTCTCTGGGCAAGGGAAACATACTTTAAATACTATGTACACTTACTCAATTTGGAAATGCTTGCAATATATTTATTGCAGAAACATTGTTTCACAGCACTGTATGTGATTCATTGGCACAGTCACATCTTCCCAGATGCCTGTGACCAGAGGCATTACCCAAAATTACAGACAAATCTTACTACTTTTAAGAACAGATAAAAACACTAACCTCATTAAGCCAAAGAAGAGGCACAATATAGTTATGCTTCAGATTCTTTAGTGCTCTGCAATATACATTGAAAATAATGTGTAATGTTAGTATATATTTTTATTAATTACTAGTGCAAATGTTCAGAAATTAATTGTACTCAAAACTTGGTTAAATTGTTTGAGTTTTGTTCCCTGTAATGAATCACAATGATTTTAATTACCCATTCTCAGATATCTTTTCAATTAGAATTTTTTCTACTAATTTCTATATAGATTGTAGTCTTCTAAGCAAATTTTTCCTTTCAACAAATTTTATTCAGGAAAGTAGAATAGTGTTTCTAGAAATTATTTTCACAGATATATTTGAACAATTGGCAAAAGAAAAAGGATAATCAGATATCCCTAACTATAAATATAATTTCAATAAACTCTAGGTATAATTCTAAATTACAAATGAAAGCTATCATGAGTATTTAATGATTAATGACATCAAGTCAAAGAATTTGACATTTTATACTAACATTCTTACATGAAAATACTAAAAATCATGTAATGATAACCTTAAAGAGACTCACTCAATTTTTTTTGTTGGTTTGACCAATATGTTGACTTGCAGCCGTTTTGCAAATTGTAAAGTGAATCCAGTTATCTAAAAAAGAATTATCAGCTTTTAAAAACAGCTTTCTATCATAACTTTTACTGTTATTGCACTCAAGGTAAATAACCAAGGTGTGTGTGTGTGTGTGTGTGTGTGTGTGTGTGTGTGTGTATATATATATATATGTGTATATATATATATATATATATAATACATATGCATAAACACCATATCACAACTCTAAAACCTTGACATTAGATTAGGTAAAGAAATGATATTAATGTGAAATGATTATGGGGAGTCAACAATGAAACAGAAGATTTTACATAGTTAAGTTCTTGAATTACACATGACCAAGGATACCTATTCATATTCAGAATCCATGTATCACCAATTTACTTCCAGCATTTCATTTACATTTTGAAGAGAATATTTAATGTAAATTGTTTTGATTTAGGAATTTTTAGATTTTTTGACACTAATTCATCTTCAAATTTACAAATGCACAGAAAAATCTTTGAGTCTCTTGTAAGATACAGCAACATTTGCTGTTAAGTAAAAACAAGCTATAAAACAGTAATTTATATCAAAATGTTTTCAATCAATTAAAATCAACTCCATCATTGGTAGTTCTGAACCTATGTAGCATTTTAAAAGCAGCACTTTAAAAGCCTGCAAAAGTTTCATATGCCAACAAATTGAATTACCAATAAGCATAAGCAACAATAGGATGAAATCAATGTAGTTTTCACTGAAATGAAAGTAAACAATTTATCAAGCTTGTGATTCAATAAATGTGAATGACCAGCTGAGAATTTATATTCTTTCATTTAAAAAAAATTAAGAAATCAAGTCAATAATATATTTACTTACAGGTTCAACATCTAAGTATGTCTTATGTTCTTCTTCATTTGGGTTTAATCCTTCAAGAGGTATTGAAATTTCAGGACTTGCATGTAGAAAATGAGGAAGTGAAATGTACACAGGTTTTCCTGAAAACAAGTTTTAAGAGATAAAATCATTTCCACATTTCATATGCCACTCAGTAGAATTCCATAAGAATAAAAGCAAAAATGGGGAGAGAACTCAGTGTCTATACTGAATGTTTTGTTTGTAGTTGTGGTGTGGTAATGTTCATCTGAGTATAGGTGAGATCCTATGCTTCTGAATCATATACAGCACTGAAAAATAATATATATAAAAATGCATATTTTGTTTGAATATTGATGTGAAAAAGAAAGTGAGGGTGATGTAGCATCTGATCACTATTGTACAAAAGCAAAATTCTGTATCATCTTAGTAACCACTTGGTTGAAATCCAAAGTTTACTTCTTTAGTGTTAATTTTTACTTCTTTAGTGTTAATTTTCAATATGTAAAGTTTAGCTTATGAAGACAGTTTTAAAGACATATATACTTATTTTTCAAGTAGTCATTTCAATAGACTAAGAATGCCTTTGAGAGTTTTTTCTTCCTTTACTCACATCCATCCAGAATGAAAGCAAAGAGCAAAATAAGACTAAAACTTTCATATTAATTGTTTTAGAAACATACAGAATTGTGTTTTCCATTTTGTCAAGAGGAAAAATATGGGTGGCTTGGAATGTCCAAGTTCATCTGGGTATTTTTATTTTACCCTAATCTAAAAAGAATGCAAGGATTCTGCATAGCAATAGGAACCATAACAGAATGTAAAGCCTATATGTGGAATAGGAGAAAATATTTGACAATTGTCCAATATCTAAAACACAAAGGAACTTACACAATAAAAATAGCCCAAAAGTCCAATTAAAAGGGGGATATAAGATCCAAATTGACACATTTTTTTACATAGCAAAGGAAAATATCAGTGTGCATTTACCTGATAACTAAGTTTTATAAAACTGACACGTTTGGAACCTCAAAAACAACACATCAAATTTTTCCTATGACCAGCTTTCTTTCTTCCCTGAACTTTTTCACTTTCATTTTAAATTTTCGGTGTAAAAGAGTCCTGAGTAAAGATTATATTTTAAATACAGCAAATTTTGTAAGGGGCTGTGATATTGAGATTGTTTACTCACCTTCTTTGCATTTACTAATGTCTAGTACACCATACAATGTACAATTTTTTGAGATCTCTTTTTCTGTGCAGAAGCACTCGTTTTCTGGATTTTGAATTGGAGATGCAAAGGCTTTTGGTGGAAGAACAAATCTGTACACAGGAATTCCTTTCAGATCAATCTCACCTCCAAACACAGCATAGATTGATCTAAAACATAGAAGAAAAGGCCTTGTTATAGTTACCTATAAAAACACTTCCACTATTTTTGTTACCTATAATTTAGGAGAACTAGATACTAGAGATGTTTTTCCCTTGGTTTCATGTTCTTGCTTAATTCTAAGGAAAAACTTTTTATTATTTTTAGTGAAATGCTAAGACACACCAGCATTCAGCGCCCAAGTAAGTTACTCTTATGTTAGTTGTCAAAAACTTAGATATCAGACCCGAAACCATAACACACATAGAGGAAAACATAGGCAAAACCCTCCATGAAGTACAATTCAGAAATCCCTTTCTGGAATCATCTGCAGAAGGCAAAAAATTGAAGGAAAACATAAACAGATGGGA